>JBBPSZ010000485.1:0-11052 GCA_038093835.1 Strobilomyces confusus
TGTCGACCCCCCCTCCCCGCCCTCGCTCCAAGATGCGGCCCTCTACGCCCTCGTCACGGACGACGTCTTCCTCCACGAACCGAGCATCGTCTGGGAACGCCTCGAAGACGTCGACGGCGGCTCGTCCTGGTTCGTCGACTCGGACTTTAGACGCGCCGTCCCCGTCGGCGGGGACGTGGCCGGTCAGACGGCCGAGGCGGCGTTGAGGCGGCTCGAGTCGGATCGGGCGGTCGTCGATCCCGCCGAGTGAGTCCCTACCCCCCATTCGTCTCTCGTCGGCGGCGCGCTGACGACGCGCAGTCACGCCCTCGCGCGACGGATGCAAGACGAAGAGGACGCGCACGCGCGGGAGACGCAGGCGCGACGACGCGTGGCGCTCGAACGACGGCGCGCCGAGGAGGTGCAGAGGCTGCGGCGGGAGAGCGCGCGGAGGGGCAGAAAGGACAAGCGGTGTGTCGTCATGTAGATCTGGGCCCCGGCGCCGTCCCCGATCCGGACGACGACGACCCTTTGTCGGTCGGAACCGCGAGCGCGTCTGTGTCGAGGTCGGTCCGGCGAGGTCATGACGTCGAGACGCGCGTCGAAGCGGGGGATCGAGGGATGAAACGAGATTCGGTGAACGCGTGACGGCGAGCGTGCGAGGACGTTGGATGATGGGGCGCGAGCCTTGGATCGGAAGCAGGCCCGGGGTCGCCTCTGTTGCGACTGGCGCGCGACTTCTGCGTGTCCACAAAACTCTCGAGTTTCATGGTACGGCCATTTCCGTCGAAGCTACTCGTTGGATCGCGGGACGAACAGGTGTGAGACCACGTGCGTGAAACGCAGAGGGAAATGAGCCGAACGAGAATCACGGAGCTTCGTGGCGTCGAAGCCTCCTCGTGTGTTCTTCGAGGAACAAGTTTACATTCAAACATCGGCGCATCAACAGCCACCCCGCCTCTACTGCGCCCAGCCCGCGCGGAGATCACCGTCGAGCAGTCGTTCGAGGTGTATCGCGGGACGAGCGCGTTCGAAACGTGGGCACCACAAAGACGAGACCGCCGTTAGAGTGTGCTGTAAAGACCATATCGCTGAGGGGAGAACGAGCCGGAGTTGACGGATTCGGCGTCAGCGAAGCCCTCGAGGGGGGGGGAACTTCTCCTGTCGTCTTTTCCACTCGCCAACGTCGGGTCATTCGCACATGTGTGCGTTCGGGCGGCTACCCCGGCTCTACTGCGACCAGCGCGCGCGGAGATCTCCGTCGACGCTCGCGTTCGAGGGCGTATCGCGGGACGAGAGACGTTGGCGACTTTGAACGTCCCGAAGACGGCCCCGATCAGAGTGTGGGGCGCACGCTGTGGGAACGGCCGTCGCCGACGACGGGCACAGGGGGGAACCGAGCCGTTCCTCCCAGTCGGCGCCGGCGAACGAGAATCACGGAGCTTCGTGGCGTGACCGAAGCCCGCTCGAAGACGTCCCGGGCCGTCTCCTTTCCACGTCTGTGCGGTCGGCGCCACTCCCCGCGTCTCTTATCGTGGGACCAAGTTCAAGGCTGAAACGTCGAGCCGGAAGACCGGGGCCCCCTTCGTCAGGGTCGCAGCGGGGGCACGTCGATCTTGGCGCTCGAGATCGCGAGCGCGTGTCAGCCCTGGTATGGCTGCGAGCAAGCTGGTCAGCGTTGGGACGAGACGAAAGGAGAGACGACGTACGTACTTTGTTTGGTCCCTCACTTGCTCCATCACGCGCACGAGAATCGCGACCTGATGGCACGCGACGCGAGACGTCACGGGTCTCTTTGTCGCTCTGCGTTCGCGCGTCTGTGCGCCCGGGCCTCTACTGCGATCAGAACGCGCACGCGGAGATCGCCGTGTGCGAGGTCGATCCTCGCATCGCGGGAACGAGACTGAAACAGGGGGAGAGGGGGGGACGCTCGCGAGGACGAGCTCTCGCGCGTGCGTGAACGCTGGGAGGGGACGCGCGAGGGTCCACGTGCAAGCGACGGGCCGTCGCGAAACGGGGGCCAGGGGGGCGGGCGTGGCTTCGACCGCGCCGATGACGACAACGGCAGCACGAGAACCACGGAGGGGGCGGGCTTCGTGGAAGGGCCCAAATTTTTCACGGATCGACCCGAGCGGTCGCCCTCCCCACTTCCTTGCGTTGCTTCCGACGCGGACGATCCCACGAAGCACGACCAGCGAGGCGAGCACACAGGCCATCGAACCGTCGGACGGACCCGGGAAGTTCTCGAGCATCCATCAAAATGCGGGCGCAAGCGAAGCGCCTCCCGTAGCGGGATCTCGTACGCCGATCTCATCTCCGTCGAGGCGCGCTGAAAAGGGCGTTCTCTGGGGTGGAGGCGGGACGACCGCGTGTGCGGACGGTGGAGCCTCTGGGCACGTGAGCGCGAGCGTGGAACGCCAGTGGCCGACGACGAAACATGAGCGCCCCGTTCCAATCGTCCCTGCACGACGCGGAGCCTGAGGACGGACCAAAACACGTCACTGCCAGGCGCAAACCATGCCATGCCGGGCTCGACGGGGAGATGACGTGGTAGAGAGCCTCAAGACGGGACTTCGCCGCTGGCCCGGAAAGTGCGTATGCGCTGCGTGCCCTGTACGCGCTCTTTTAGGCTAGGCCGAGCGGAGTCGACGGGATGGTATGCGGAGGGACGCGAGAGCCAAGGATGGCCGCACCACTCGCCTTTCTCGTCCGCGTGAGGGGTCCAGGCGCACCATTTGGCGGTCCCGAGGTCCGCCCCGAGACTAGATGATGAAAGAGAAGCGTGCGAGAAACGGGTGTCAACTGACTTGTCGGGACGCACCATGGCGTCTTGTGTAGCCCTGTGTGAAGCCATGCCATGGCTCGACGGTCAACAGCTTCAAGAAGTTATGGGCCGTTCAAGATGAGAATGTGGTCAGCATGGGTACCAGTAACGCAGTGAGTGACAATAGTATGGTTCTGAACGTTTGAATGTTTGTCCAGTTCAGGCATGATGCTTGCACCATGATGATCAAGCCACACTGTGCCTGTGCAGCCTGACTCCGCTGATGCACCATCATTTTCGCTTCCGTATCAATCCACGAAGTGCGAAGTTGGATTACCGTGCCATCCGAAGCTCGAAACCCTGTGAGACGCATGGCGGCTCGAATACCCTCCCCCCCGCTCGGAGCCCTGTCCAGTTCGAACCTACCGAATCAGACGCATGGTGTTATGGTCCTTTCCATGAGGATGATTCGTCATCCAGTCGGTTCCCAGCGGAAAATTTTTGACCAAAGGACTCTTGCACAGGGTACGTCTCGACTCCCGACCTGGCGCACGATTGTTATCGCCAGGAAGGATGATACCCACTGAGGACCCTCCGAATCACTGCGGATTCAAGAGAAACCTCATCTGGACGCTCAGCCTCGTTGCACTGAGCGCTCAGGGTCACTGGTACTTTTCTCCTCTTCTTTTTGTGTCGCGTCTGAGATGCGGTCTCCGGTTCGTTCAGCGTGCGTGCGACGAATTCGCTCTCGGCCTGAAGAGTATCTCGGTCTTTGTACCCGTAGTATCGGGGAGTTGGGCACCCACTGTGACAAGGACCCGATCTTTTTCTGGGCGGATTGTCAGATTGGAGCGAGGCTGCACATCGCTTCGCGAATGCTACCCTTGTCCCTCGTTGCACGGTGGATGGTTTTCGTTGCCACGAGCTGCTTTCCTTCCTTCCTCGCGACTACGGAGCCCCACGTGGAGAGCGAAGAAGCGGTGCCCGCAACTTCCCATCTCAAATGTGGGTTTACACGGTCTCATTGCAGCATCTGCCATCCGAGGAAGTCACCTCTGGCATCATTCAGATATTCATTACTGAGCGGTCCACGCACTATGCACGGATCTACTACTCACATACAAGATGGGTGAAAGAGGATGGACGAGGTCCGAGACGACGAATCTTGACCTTCAGAATTGCGATGGTACGTATTTATCGGGGCCCTGTAACGAGCGAAAGCGCTGACGGGATCCGAGGTCTGGCCATAGTCTCTTTCTTACGCTCGCATGCCCACTCGTCGTCCAGTCGTCTGTACTTTGTTCATTCACTGTGTCTTCATCAACCCCGACGGCGACGACAGGCATGATCCGAGTGACGATAAGGAAAGCTTGTGAAGCTCGGCCGACTGTAGGGGCATTACGAGAGGAGAAACAGCAGTGGGGACATCTACAATTTAACGGGCAAGTATCTACACAGATGCTGGCAGTTCTTTCTGATTAACGAAAACGAAATTTCAAGAGCTATTTCACGTTACCGAAAAAGACCAGACGTATGCTGCCAACTTAGGGCGTCCTGTCTTTAAATTGATCAAGAGACCTACTAGATTCAACACGCACCAACGCGCGAAGGGACATCCGGTTAGTTTCTCGGTTCGTGAGCTCTTGCAGCTGGAATTAGTCTGATTTGTTTATGATAGGGTATCGCGTGACATTTCGCTCATCTGATACCAATTCAGAGCCTTTGAGACGCAAAAAATGGTCAATGGGATTGCTGCGATCATTTCGACACCCAGCGCTGATGTATATGCCGCCACACGAGATTGCGGCGTTTCCGTTCCTCCAATCTAACAGGTCGGTCGGTGTGGAACCGAACTCTTGCAAGGGTTTATGCCACAGGGATGAGCCATCTAGGCAGGCACCAAACTCCTCGATCTTAAATTGCGCTAGGATTATCTGCGCAACCTTAGCCGGACACATGACATCCATATGTATTCACAGGAAGAAATCGCACCATAAATTCTGTAAGTGTGTATTCGTCTTTTTTTTTGGCTCGGAGGTAATCAAGGCAAGTTCCTTTCACCTACACTGGGGAACCCTAAAATAGGTAGACCATGTGTATTTGCAAGAACGTCACCGTAATATCATCTCCCCGCCAGAACCTGCATAACAAATCAGATGAGTCGCTCGCGTGCTACAGAAAGGCACGTCTATCCGTACCTTCTTCCTATGGCTTGGCGAGACAGGCATACTTGCTCTCCTGACAAAGAAAGACCTGTTGAACAATGTCATTTCGTTCTATAGTTCATTCCCGATCTTCCAGATCAAAAGCAAGGTTCCATACTCGTGCTTTCTTCCTGTCGTTAACGTCCGAGTCCATGTACATCGGAGGAAGCAAAACTCGGTACGAGTGGCGAACGCGTCTCGACCGACCGCGACGACCTATCCTGCGAAGCGTGAGCGAGAGACCGTCGCGGTTGGGAACTGAAACAGGGCTGCTTCCTGTGATTCTCAGCTGTCGCGGCACGGTGTTTGAGTGAGGTTCGAAGCATATCATGTCTTGCTTCGATCCGAGTCGCGGCGCACTCGAGGCCTAAGCGAGTCTAAGCCACGGTCGGGCCCCGGGATCGAGACAGGAATGTTTCAGGGTTCTACATGCTTGCGTTTACCTGACGCTGACATGACGGCTAAATAACTCACTTGAGGAGAAAAGAAAAAGAAAACAGAGCTTCTCCGAGCGAGAGCAACCGACGACCGGGAAAAAACGTTCGACTCATCTGACAAATGGAGGGGCAAAAGTTTGAACGTCGCCCGTACTGAGCTCGGACGGCAATGGACGAGAGAGAACTGCGTACGGATGCAACGCTAGAGCAAAATTCAAGATACCCGGGTACTCGAATGCGCACTGTCATGCGCAAGGCGGGCTTGTTCCGGTAGCAATCGCCCCTGTGGCGAGCGCTAGTCGTCACAGACGTTGTGATGCGACGAGGAGGTACTTTTCCAGCTAGCGAAAGACTCGCCACGCGAGCTTCAGGACCGGAGCCTGATCGAATCCGCGTCGGTCGACATGATTCGTTTGTATTGCGTGTCTGGACTTTGCCATTCCCAGGACGCTTTGTGCCCAGTGATGCAGTCCACCCACCGTGAACTCGAAGAATAGAGGTGGGACTTTGCGATCTCGTTACACATCCCTACACGCGACAAGCTCACGTCAGGTACTGGAAACGAAACGGCTACTACTAACCTGCGCATCCTCGTCGTTCCTCGACCAGGTTCGGAGGGAACCAACACGCCTCCTGCGCGCATGCCACGTATCACCCTTGATTGCGTCGTCGCGCAGGAGGGTACCGGTTCTTGGGTGGCCTACCGGCGAGGACGGTCGTGGCCTGCTGGGAGGAAAGGCTTTCAGCGCGTCAGACGACCGGAAACCTGACATAGTCGAAGGAGGCGAGAACACCTCGCGAGCGGGACATTGGTACGGCATCGGAATGGGATCGCGACGATGTGGTCGATTTGAGAGAGGGAATGGTCTCTCGGAGTGTTCGTATATCGGCGACCGTTTGGGGTGGGCCGCGAGAAAACGGGAGCGATGGAGCGAGGATGATGCCGGACGCGAGTGTGGCTCACCTCACGCGCAAGGCGTCTCGTTCACCTCGCAGCGGGAGGTCCTGATAGCGTCCAGTCGGGCTTGTGAATTCGAGTGGTCAGGATTCTAGCGTCGCGAGGTCTACGCTTTCGTGAGCGTCGGATGGATCGTCGTTCGACCGGTCACAACGAGCAGACTTATGATATAGACAACGAGATAATAGATTGATGACTCGACGAGTCGGCGACGAGGACCACCGGCAGTCCAACTTTCGAAGCGTCCACCCAGCGACTTGAGTCACCTACAAGGGCAGGTGCAATTTAGACGCGTGTTGTAAAACGAACGGCCTTGCGCTATTCGACAGAATCCCGGAGCGAAAGACAGCCAGCGCGGAAGCTAAAGATCATAAATTTTATCTTCAAGGGATGGATGATGTCAGATGATCCTTCACATGTTCATACAACCACGACCAGGTTGACGCGAAATTACATATTCATACTACCGGAGATGTGACCGTCAATCACGACTATCTGGAAGCGTTGAGAAAGAGAGAGGCGTGCAGAAGGGCACTTATTCATTGTGCAGAACATAGATGCAGATAGATTTAAGTTAGAAAAATGTATGGCCAGCATGGGGGTCGAACCCAGGACCTTCGCGTTATTAGCACGACGCTCTAACCAACTGAGCTAGCCGGCCTCACGAACGTGACTTTTTTGAATAGGTCTTCTGCTGGGGACCTCAGCTTCCCTTCTCTTGTGGAGCTACCAGTAAACCTGCCATGCAACATGCGGTCTAGGGCTGGACGAAGCCGCAGGACGAGATTTCATCTGTGGAGTCGGAAATCGATCGAGGCTCCTGACGTTATTCCCTTTCCACCGCGGATATGGAGCGAGAGCGATCGGAATGCGCAAGGTCTGCGCAGCTGTCTGGAAATCCAAACCCGAAGAAAGGTGTCGAAAACGAGATTGGTTCCCTTTTCAAATGGAACAGCGAAGTAACTATACTGACTTTCGCATTGTGCAATGCGAGCTGTTGAAGAAACCTGGTGGGAGAACTAATATTGTGGGAATATAACGCCATCGCTGAGAGAACGTATCAGTCAGCAGAATCGTAATCAGATAGCGCAAGTCGGGATATCGGACCAGCTGTTAGAAACTGTCTCCGAACAGTCCCACAAGCCACTTCTTTACACTGAGCCACCGCTTTATTTTAGATCCTAGACGTGCTCTGACGTGTCTATTCTCTTTTCACCACCCGCGTCATGTCTAACATCAACTTTTACGCCGTATCCTCTCCGGATGAATTCAAGAAACTCTTGTCCGCCGATTTGAACCGGGTCTCTCTGATCAATTTCTGGGCTCCATGGGCCAAGCCATGCAAGCAGATGAACGAAGTCGTCGCCGAGCTCGCTAAGAAATACCCAGAGCTGTTGGTCTTGCAAGTCAGGCGCTTCACATTGTTTCCACGCTGCACTGACTGACGCGCCATCTCTCTCGCTGGTGTACTGCCGAATAGGTCGAAGCGGAAGAACAGCAGGATATCTCGGCGTCATTCGATATCGAAGCTGTCCCCTCAGCTCTCTTGCTCCGGGTAAGCTTTACGCTTAACCTGCACACACCTGTCGCTCATCCGAGCGCCTCTCTCTAGGGTCACGAACTACTCGGTCGAATCAGTGGTGCAGATGCAGCGGGCGTGACTACGCTAGTGGAGAAGCATCTCGGCAAGGGACAACAGTCTAACGGCCAGGCTCAAAAGCCTGAAGAATCGCAAGAAGAGTTGGTCGCGCGCATGCATGAGATCATGCAGCAAAGCCCGGTAGTTCTGTTCATGAAAGGGGAGCCTGAAAAACCTCGCTGTGGCTTCTCGAGAAAGGCGGTAGACCTTTTGCGAGAACAAAAAGTGGAGTTTACGCACTTTGACATCCTCGAGGACGAGGTGGTCAGACAAGGTGATGCAATCATTGGCCTCTTAGATCCTCATTCACTCATTCTATAATTGCAGGACTGAAGAAATTGAACGACTGGCCGACTTTCCCGCAGTTCATCGTCCAAGGGGAGTTTGTTGGAGGTCTGGATGTGGTTACCGAGATGGCTTCTAATGGAGAGTTCAAAGACGTGTTCGTCACGGCTTAAGGGAAACGACCCACTGCGAAAGTGTACTACATACTGGACATGCGTGGTCCTATGTCATCGAGTACATAATGGAATGCGGTTTGAAAGTCCGATATGTCGACCACCATTACGCCTGCGTGAAAACTCACAGGTGACGCAAGCGCAGCTTTGGTTCACGAAATTCAGAAGCTTTGGCCATTGGAAATGGAGTACATGATATCGGAAGTTAGGTGTATCGGCCATGTGATCCGTCTGACCCAAGTCTGACTTACTCGTTCCTTACGCAGCACTGATCGGGCTTGCTTGATCGAAACAGTAGAGTGTTGCGGTCGTGTAAAGCGCCTCAGGGTCAGCTTGCGGCGCCAGGTAAGGAGTCGTCATTTTTATCTGATGATGACCTCAGGACCGCAAGGGACCACCCCAATTCGACTTGAGGTCGTGTACTGACGGTGTACAAGCGACCACGGGCCAATTGGCCCCACTCCAACGGTTCTATTCGCGTGACGTCACTAAATGAAGGGGCCTGGTGCAAATGATGCCAAACAAGGGTCTGCTCTCGCCCTTCTTTCGGAGGATTACCTCTTCTCGCAGGTTGATAATTTATAGTTGCGAGGTTGTTGGCACTTGAACTGTCAGGTTCCCCTCCCTTTCTTCTTTTATTCTTTCTGTTTTTTTCGTCCCATGTCTCCGAGCCAACAACCACCATTCTGTCACGACACATTCCTTGGAACGTGTCGTGTGCTCCTCCTCATAGACGTCCAAGTGAACCTCTTGAAAGACCCCGAAGATGGCGGCGTGCCTTCTGCACGCGTTGTTCGTCAAAACATCCAGACCCTCCTCTCCAGAGCGCGTTCCGAAAAGCATCCGCCGCGTATCATACACGTTCGGAACAATGGCGAATTCAGCGATCCCGACGCGCCCCACACGCCAGGTTGGCAGCTCTACTTCGCACCCCTCGCACACGAGCATGTCATCGACAAGAAGAAAAACAACGCGTTCGCCGGCACCCGGCTCGGGGATTTAATCCCTACGAACGCCGAGATCATTGTGGTGGGGTTACAGAGCGACTATTGCGTGCGTGCGACGTGCAGCGCTGCACTTGATAGAGGGAACGAAGTGATTTTGATCAGGGGCGCTCATGCCACCCTCGATCGCAATGAGATTTGGAACGGCGGCGGCGTCACCAAAGCTCATGTGGTCGAGGCTGAGATCGAAGCTGAGCTTGAGGAGGCCGGGGTGCACCTCTTGGACATGAAGGACCTCCCTCATCTCTTCAATCGGTAGTCGTCAGCAGGCTACCTTTGTGTTCGCGTGTGGTCTCGGTACATCACAGTGTATTTATTATGGTGAGTGTCTGAGGCGGTCCATCGTGTAGTCGTGCTAACGGGCCAACGGCTGGATAGGGCTGGACTATTGTCGTAGACATGGAATTGATCTTGGAGACCAGTAGTTTTTTTTTTCTATTTTTTTAATCCCACTATGATGATAGTACGGCTGGCCGTTCGGTTTTTCACTGGATGTTACTTTCCTTTTCTGGAAGCTCTTTTGTGGTTTGTTTGTTTCGAAAGGTCTTGGTAAACAACGTCCCGGCACGTGCTTCACGACACTGAGAGGAGCCACAGCGTATTTGATGACAACAAACCGAAGAGACGCCATAGATCCATACAAATGTATCACCAATGATCAGGTTCGCATTGTGCCCGTTACCTATAAGCAAAGAAGCTCAGCATCGGATAGAATCAACGTCTCAAGTTGACCACGGATGCGCCATTCACCCCAACGTATGTCCAGCAAGCGCTCTCGCTGTCCTCTGATCCCGCCGGAATATACGAGAGCCGCGTCAGGGGCCGACACGTCCTTCTCGAAAATCCAGCGCGAGAGAGCAGAGCCAAGAAGGAAAGACTCGCGAAGCAAGCTCGAAAACAAGCCGAAAGGGACCGGAAGAACCTGAGACCGCTGGGGAGGAATGCAGCAGAGTCTAAAGGACTTTGGAAATTGGAGAAGCATGCGACCAGGTGCGGGGTTGCGCTTTTATCTGTTCTGGCTGATCATCTCCCTTTTGGGCAGGTTCGAGCTATTCGTGCCACTGCACAAGCTGTGGATGGGGTACATGTCGGAGTTGTTAGCGCTTGGCGTCCCCGATGCTTCGTCGTCGCACGAGGGCAAAATGCCCAGTGCCGCATCCATGCATGCGAAGTTAGTGAAAGCCGATTTCAACGGAGCACTGCTCACGGGTGAGCGATTAACGTTCTTGGCTCGTTTCATTGTTCACCAACCGCGACCGTCGCTCCCGGTTCCTAGTCCGCCAAAGTCGTAACCCGTGTCTTGTCGGTCTATCTGGTATCGTCCTTCACGAGACTGAGAACGCGTTCAAGCTCATCACGCGAAAGAACCAATTGAAACGTATGTGCTATGCTGGTTCGTCATCATCCCTTTCACTCGTTTCCTTCGCAGTGGCTCCGAAGCAAAACTCCATTTTTGCGCTCGCAGTACCGCTTTACTCGACGCTTTCTCCGTCGACTGCCCAGTCTCCCCAACAAGAACAATATGATGCGAAAGCAATGTGGACCGTGCTTGACAAGCCTTATATCGAGTTCGATTTATATGGCAACCAGTTTTGTTTCCGCTCTGCAG
>JBBPSZ010000486.1:0-11044 GCA_038093835.1 Strobilomyces confusus
ATTTGTACCCTAGCTAGTTCTACGCAATCCATGTAGTTGCTATGCCTCCAGAACTCCTAGGTGTGTGCACCTGGAGCTCTGAGATCCCCCTCCCATTCCCCTCAACACTTCCCCCCACTCCCCGGACCTCTCTATGGTCGGTCAGCCTACCTCAGTGGCTGCTGAGGTGCTAGCTTCTATGCACAGCATAACATGTCCACTCAAAAGTAGGACAAGGACTTGTAGAGATCCAGGAGGGTACTTTTAATTGGAAGGGACAATTGATACAATCACAGAAGGTCAAAAGTGAAGGAGTACAGGCGAGGTAGCGACAGTTTATATAGGGTTGGGATATGTACACAGACCAACCTGACAAAGGAAATAAGAAAGTGGTATAATGTTTCAGCAAATGATGAAACGTGAGAAAAGATAGAAGTGAAATACAGGAAGAATGTGTTGGATGTTTGTGAGAAAGAAGAGTTAAATGAAGGTGCATAAGGTGAGGGTTGAACCAGTAACTAGACATAGGGCTAGGAGCAAGTGAAACAGAATACAAGAAAGGCAAGAAAAGAAAGAAGTCGTAACATGGTGGATGTGGAAATGAAGTCTCTGAGGTACAGAAATCATTGTGCCTGGTGATGGCTTAGGTATTTGGCTTTGTTCCATTTGCCAAGGTTCTTATGGTCTAACATATCCTCAATGATGATGGAGGAATCTTGGAGATAATGTTGCTAGGCTTTGAAGGTGTGAATGATGGTAAGGAGTTCACAGTCATGAATGTCATAGTTTTGTTCAGCCCTGGGAAAGATAGGAACAGGGGTGCCAATCTCCATTGGAGTCAGTTTGAAGGAGGATGGTGCCAGTGGTGTATTTAGAGATGTTGGTGGTGGTGGCAAAGGGTCATGAAGTATTAGGAAGTTGAATGATGGGCTTCGTACAGAACAAGGATTCCAGGGTTATAAAGCACTGCTGACAGATGTTAGTCCAGTTCCAAGTGAGGTTTTCCTTGGTAAGGTTGGGTTTTGTGGTCTGGGGAAGCAATAAGAAGGTCATTCATATATATGACAAGCCATCCTTCAGGAATTATGTCTCTGAAGGAGTTATTTATGAATTGCTAAAATGTGGTGGGGGAGTTAGTCAGCCTAAAAAACATGACCATGGGTTTAAAAAGTCCCTTATAGGTGATGAAGGTGGCCATCCATTGATGTCCATCTTTAATTCAGACATTGTTGTACCCTTGGATAAAGACCTTAGCATCCTTGAGTTTATCAATGAGGTTGGAGATCAGGGGAAGAGGATAGGTGTTGTGGATGATATGCTGATTTAGGAACTAATTGTCCTGACAGGGATGGTGATACAATTCATCCTTGTACCCCTATCCTTTTTCCTTAACCCTTGACCATTCTTGGCATTTATTATTCTCTGAGTCCTCCTTCTCATCTTGTTGCCCTTCTAGATCACTGGATCCACCTTTCTTGGCACTCGCTGTCCTCTGAGTCCCCAACCAATACCATGTTATCTATCACATGTGCCCACTTGTTTATATTTTCAAACACGTGTTCTTATTTTCACTTTACCCTTGACCCTAGAACTCTGAGCACTCCACCTTATTATTGTGCCCTTTACCCTGGTCACATTTTACTTACCCATCACTTTGTCCTTATTTGTACTCACAAGTACTTATACCATCCTGCTTTCATCTTTGTACTTCCTCTTGGCCTACCAATTGGCACATCCCCATGTGCTCTCTTCCTTAGCCTGCAATACCACTTTCTTGACTAGAGAGTAGCATGCTCTGCTGGCCACCCTTTGTCATTCCTTCTGTTCTTGGGCCAGTTATCTGTTGCAACCATCATTATAACTCCTAGATGTGCCACCAATGGTCTATGGCAAGCCCTACCTGGGTTAGTTGTAACAGACAAAGTTTGCCATTTGTCTTTTTGACAAAGAAGAAGGGTGAGGCCTGGGAAGAGTTGGAAGGGTGGTTTTTTTCCAGCAGACAGGTTCTCATTGAGGAAGTATTTTGTGTTACATCACATAATTCTGCGTTTCTTTATTTGTCCTAATGCAGACTAATTGTGGCTGATATATATACCATTGTCATGGTTGCAGTATTTTATATGTAGCGGAGTTCACTGTCTGTTCTTCAGTCTTTGACAGTGAACTCCAGCTATGTACATTCAGGTGTTCTAATATTCTGTGGCTTTCTTTTCATTAGGAAATAAGGGATAGATCTTTCTGACCTTCAATTTGTAGATTTCCTCAAGATGAATCTTATGGTTGTATGGACAGGAAGAAAGATGATCTGTGGCTTCCTTGGAGAATATGTCTGTGAAAGCAGCATACTCAGAAGGGAGAATAGCCTTAGGTTTGGCTTGTTTGGCAGTGATGGCCAGCTTAGTAGTGGTGGTGAGCTTAGCACGAACTGGGGAGCTGTCAAATGCTAGACTCATGTCTGTCTTTGCACCTCCAATCACATCCTCCACCTCTCTGCTGCATCCCTCTATCCTCCACTCCTTCTCCATTTTGTTATGTATTTTCCTTGTTCTCTTGATGTACTAGCTCCACTCTATAGATCCCTCTGTACCTGTGCATGCACAGCTTCGGCTATGTTTCTTCCTGTCTCCATTCTCTGGCTCTGCTTATTTCTCTTCCATATTACTCAGTATTTAATCATCTCCATGCCTCCACTTATTAATGCAATGTCCACACTCTGTATATTAAGTGTAGATGCAACCTCTGTATGTCTTAGCTTGAATATCAACTTAGATAGCCTCTGGTTCCTCTTGTCCTGATCTCCTCCATCTCTGACCATCATCATAGTCATCCAAATGATCAGCAAGGGCACAGTGCTCTACTCTAAGTTGCTGAAGCCATGTTTCAACCCCTCATATAACTCCAAAGTGACTGGAGTTTGACCAGAGTCTGCACAGTCTTAACAGGAGCCCATAGGGGCATATTGGCAAACTCCACGGACAATGCAGTTGATGAGTTGGTTGTCTAGGGTGTTTTCCTGATATTCATCAAAATGTTCATCAGAATGTTCATAGTCCATGTATTCAAAGAGCCATCTGCTGTGTATAATGTTAATGTGGCAAGGAGGGGGAGCAAGGGTGAATCTATTGAGAATGGCATTGTGCCATTTGACATCTGTGGCATAGAATTCATAGATTTCCTTGGACTGGTCAGAGGAGTTGGGAAAGAATGGGGTTCATTTTTTTCAATCAATGGAAGGGTTGGTAAGGTAGAGCCAGCGAAGTCCAAGGATGTTTTCTGTTCTGCAGTCATGATATGCAAAGGACCTTCTGGGCGATCCCTTCAATATTGACAAAGAGTGTGGTGGTGAAGTGAATATCTCCACTATGGTTTATGGTTTGATCTACATTTCTAATGTAGGTCAGACATTTCAGTTTTGTGGTAGGGAGCCAATGTTTTTAGATGAACTGCCAGTTGATGCAGGAGATATTAGTGCTGCTATTGACTAGGGTGCAGGTATCAACAACTTTTATAGTGTGCAAGGGTTTGATAATCTAGATGGGGATTTGCATAGATTTTAAGACTGTGGATATAAGTATAGGAGCACATGTTATGGAAGGGGAGTCTGGCATCAACTCAGATTCCTGTTTCAAAAACCCTTCTTTAGGTAGGAGAAAGAGACCTTGATGACCATTTTGTCACCATCTTCATCATCATCCTTGACCTCTGATAATTTTAGTATTTCTTCAGCTTTAGACCATTTGACCTTGAGTTTTGGCTTCGGAAAGAAGGTGATACACTCAGGTGAGGTATACCCAGAGTGGCAGCATTTGAAAAAGAGCCCCTTTGCAATACAATGCTGCCATTCTTGAGAAGTAAGTTCAGCAGGTATTTGACAGCATCAACATCCATGACATTGGGGTCTTTGGCAGGTTTCAAGGAGGAAGAGGTTGTGGAGAAGTTCTGGTAGTTGAAGCATAATGGGTTCTGGTTCATATCCATGATTTGTTGTGCACAATCACACTAGGCCTGGAAAGAGACCACCTTAGCATACTAGTTGATGATCTTATCAGGGGGTTTCTCCATGAGCATTATCTTATTCATCAAGGAGGCCAGTATTCTGGCAAAGAAGTAACTAATAAGAACATTTTCATACTTTATTTTAGCAAGCACCACCTTCTGTCAGAAGGTGGTGATGTATTTGTTGATGGAAGGTGAGAAAGCCTTCTTAGAAGCAATGAACTTCATGCAAGTGTGGGTAAGCCAATGAATGGCATCCTTTTTTAAAAGAATTTTTATTTCTATATGTGTGGAGTGCATTAACCTATGTTGGACATGCACATCTAGGTACTAAAGGGGGCCCCCATGCCCCCACTGCTTCCCTGGTCATTTGAATGCCCTAAGATGCAGGCCATGGGCCTCCCCTTAGTCCCATCATTCCTGCTGATGGTTTTAGATGAACTGGCCTTCCAATGAGTGGTGTCCTAATATGTAGTGTGGTGAGGAAAATATGACCAACATGTGTGACAGATATCATGTACTTGGTCCTCCCTGATGGAAGGTTGGGTATGGGATGATTAGGGGAGTGACAAGAAAGTAAAAGAGTGGAGGAGGGGAAAGCTTTAGTTGAGCTTTGTGAGCAGCTTGATAGGCATTGTTACTGGGCACATTGGGGTGCCATTCTTCAGCACCAGGGAATTTGCATGTTGAGTCGCTAAAGATCAGCCAAGTTTTCTTTGTCCTCTCACCCCGCCAACTCAATCCCTATGGTTATTGCATCACAATGACCTTTCTACCATCAATGAGTAATTGAGGATGTGTTGCAGTCAGCGTGTAATTAGATCGATTCTTTGCATGCAGTAATGTGTGCTGTAGGCCACATCATTAGTGAGTTCACTGGGTGCAGAAGGTGACATGACCCAGTGTGGATCAGAAATGTTGGGTCTCCTCAACAAATGCAATGAGATGCTTTGTATATGTGGTGTTAGAGAGAAGTTTGGGAATGTTTTGTATGATACACTAGGAGTTTCAGGTGAGGAGAGCTCTCTCATAGGTGTAGTGTGGACATTTGAGAAGGTAGTGTTGGATTGTCTCTGTTACTCCTTCACAGTGAGCACAGAATGGTGAGGGCAAGTGCTTGATTTGGTGGAGATGAAAGTGTAGGGGGCAGTGGTTTGTGCATAGCCATATCAGTTGAGAAGTTTGGGCATGCATGAAGGAGTTTGCAAGCTTAATGAACAAGCCAGTGTGTAGCTTTTTATCAATGCAAGAGAGACGGAAGTAGCATGGTGATTGTTGCCATAAGTGTGTCCACCTGGCATTTTCTTCATATTTGATCTTGTGACATTGCTGAGGAGCTTGTGGGGAGCATTTGGTTACATAGGAGTTTGAATAGTCCTTGTTTCTTGCTAGATTGATTAGGTCCTTTTACCACTCTTTTGGCCTCCATATCCACCTGTTCATTGCCTTCTATGTCACTGTGGCCAGCTACCCATCTGATTGTGATTTTGTCTTTGGTTATGCAGTGTTTTTTGCAGACTAGGATGATTATCTTATGGAAGCAATCAATTAGGTAGTGACCTGGACATGTGGTGAATATGTCAAGGGCTCCTCAGATATCACATATTTTGCTGGGGTTGTGCATAGGTGGAGCTGGGTTAGTTTTGGGTCTAGAGGCATAGTACTTTCTTCATCACTCAAATTTATCAGAATGCAGGTAGGGGTGCAAAGTGGTACAAGAGAAAAAAAGTTTTGAATGGTGTCCTGGATGATGTCATGCTGGGAGAATGCCTTTCCAAAGATGTTGTAGAAGTCTGCAATTATGCCAAGAGCAAGAGCTCTGGAGGCATCAGTATGCATTTTAAGAAAGGTATCACCCAGGTTTTGGTGGAGTTAATGGTTATACAGGAAAGGAGAAACCTATTTTTCCTGTTGTTGTTGTTGTTGTTGTAAACCTCCTTGTTGATCTGGAGGTAGAGCCTTTCCATTTGCAACCCATGATGCAGCTTTGGAGAAGTTGCCATCATACTCAGGAGGTGGGTTAAGACAAAGCTCAGCAGGCTTGGTGGCAGAAGAGAACATAGGAGCAGCAGGTGGAGCAGGAGTGGAGATGGGAAAAGGAAGAAGGTAATGATGTTTCTGGTCTGAGCAACAGGTGTGGGAGATGGCAGAGTTTGGTTCCATGGGATCTGAAGAGCATCTGATAAGTGATGGCATAATGACTTGGAATTGTTGTCAAGGGTGATGTCAAGATCCAAAGAAGGTTCTTCTTCAGGAGTCAGGGAATCCAACAAATCAGAGGGTTCAGGGCAAGAATGAAAAAGTCCTCCACCTGAGAATGTTGATGTGAGGCATTAATAGTCAATGGTGGTGTACCTAGAGCAAAGCTCAAAAAGTACTTTTAATCTTTTGTTACACTTGGCCCAGGTAGGGATGAACATAGTCTCTTAAGCAAGATCTGAGTTAAGAATATAACAAGTAGTCACAACAAGAAGTGTTAAGATGACAGCCAAAGACATAATCAAGCATTCAAGGAATGTGCTAATGGTATATTGCAATACAGACAGAAGTTCATCCCTAAGGATGAGGATAGGAAGTGGAAAAGGGTGGTGTTCCCTTGATGCTAACAGAGATGAGGTACAAGGAAGTGTCCACTTAAAAGTAGGACAAGGATTTTTAGAGATCCAGGGAGAGCTCTCAAGTGGAAGTAACTATTGATACAATTACAGAAGATGTCAAAGTAAAGTATGTGGGTGAGGTAGTGACAGTTTATATTGGGTAGGGATGTGCATACAGACCAAGCCAAGAAAGGAAATAAGGAAGTGGTATGACATTTCTGTTATGGTTTTTCCTCTATCCAAGGATACATTGATAATGTTCCCATCCTTGGACCATGCCCTGGAGGATGCACTCACAGAACCAGATAGCTGGATGGAAGAGTTTCTCAATCCCTTTATCTGCTGTCTCCCTGATTCCCCTTTAGACAAATGCACCTTCACTTTCTATACATTCTGTCACACTCTCTATAAGCTCTGATTCATAAAGCAACTCTCCACTTTTCTGTTTAGTCTTATGCCCTTCCACTGATCCATTTCTGTGGAATGATTGGACCTCTGACATTCTGCCCCATCTCATTCCTCTTCCTCCTTTTATCTCACTAAACAGACAACCATCTCCTAGAATAGCTCTCTTGCACTGTTCCTTGTTCTTGTTATATTCTGTGTGGACTAAGTCCAACTCTGTGTCTTCGGAGCTAACTCCACCCTCAGCACTCATGAACTCCAGAGTTATCTTGCATTCCACACATTCTCATACCCTCAGAGTTTCACTCCAGTGTACGCCTCTTTTTTCAATTCGCTTATACTCACTCCCATGTACCATTTGGACTAGACTTGCTTTGTGGCGACCTCCAATACTATGCCGTGGCTTTGTTCTATTTTCATTCATTCTACGCTCCATAGCCCTACAGTACAACTTCATTTGTATTTCACAGTTTCTTCTCCATATATAAACCTGTAGATAAACTGTTGTACTGCAGTTCAATCAGACCTCTGCTCGAGTCATAGACTCTCCTTCATTCTGTTACTTGACTTTGCTGCCAGCCAGTGTTAAGTCTATTTCCATCCTTCATAAATACAGAACTGACCATTGACAAGGGAGCAGCACTCAACTTCGAGTCGCTGAAGCCAAGTCCCATCTAATCGCTACCACTCTGGAGTTACGCTCAGAGTGCGCATGGAGTTGACGTGGTCTTAACAGTTCTGCACCCTTCCAGTATAAATACTAGTCACATGTATCATAACTCCTCAGCTAGTTCTATGCAATCCATGTAGTTTCTATGCCTCCAGTCGTCCTAGGTGTGTGCACTCAGACTACTAAGACCTTCCTCCATTCCCTGGACCTTTATGAGTCTTCAGCCTACTCTAGAGTGGCCATTGAGATGCTAGATTGAACGCACAGTGTAACAAAAGAACTAGCTCTCCTCTCTGTCCATCCTGTCCAGGATAAGGACAACCAAACTCCATCACAAGACACATCAACATCAATGACCTCCTCATCATCTCCAACAATGAGAAAGACACCTCCAGATATAACCTCATATCCACTTCCCCTGATTCCCGACCTTCTTCTTATGAACCTTACACCCAGAGGTTCATCTACAACCTAGAAGATTGTCACCTATGGAGGCTAGACAACAGTGTATATCAAGCTCCTCAAGATTGGTGAACCAATTCTGGAGAGTAAGCATCAGAGCAACCTTGCTCACTCCAGAACCAATTGCATCTGGTCATGAGTCGCCAATATTTGCTGATCAAAAAATACCTGCCCAGCTCACCACAGATAGGGACTTATTCTCTTGAGAAGATCCTCTTTTGTCTGCCAAAGGTCTAGCTGATTCTGAACCCTTCCTGCCCCAAGAAGATTTGAATATGGACAATGAACGAAAAGTCAAAGCTGGACTCGCTGAAGCCTTCAGCAGAGATCCTGCAGATGTAAGACAGTGGCTTGTAGCCATGGCACTATACTTCCTCATGAATACAGGACTCTCTATGATGACAAAGCAAGGATTCTAGTATTTCTCAATAAAATGAGCAAGGGAAGGGGCAAGAGCTTCGTGGAAGGATTATATGAGAAACTTAATGATACCAATCCTGCCAATAGTAAGAAGAAATGGGACAAGCACTGAGAGGCCTTTGAAATTGCCTTTTATCCCTTCAATACCAAAGCTACTACCAGAGCTCAGATCGGTCAACTGGCTCAAAATCTCAGGAACAAGGAGACTGGCTTTACAGATTACATATCCCAGTTCCAACTCCTCACTGCCAAATCAGGGATCATGGATGAACTGACCCTAATTGACAAATTTAATAAAGGGCTAGATCCAGAAATCACCAACATGATTCTCTCTATGAAGGATCTCCCCTTGAATACCAAAGGATGGATCAAACATGCCAATTGATTCCATGCCCAGAAATACCGAATGGATCTCCTTAAGAAAAGAAGAGCATCTATCTCCTCATTCTTCCCCTCCCACCAAAAAGATCCAAATGCTATGGATATGGACACTATATGACTTACTCCTGTGAGCACTTATGAAACAACAAGTGCTTCATCTGCCACAAAGTCAACTGCAGAACAATCATCCTTGCCCCAGACAGAACTTTGGAAGGAAGCCTTTCTAACCAAAGCAACAGGGCAGAGTTGTGGAAACTACTCCACCCTCTCTGCTCATCTAATACATACAATCCATCAAAGGAAAGGGAGTCTCTCAAGACAACATCCTGAAAGTCCTTCAAACCTGCTATAAAGAAAATATACTGGAGAACTCTCCTTCAAATAACAAAGAAGAAACAGTAGCTACCACTACCATTCAAGAAACCCAATCAGGTTTTTAAAGAGAAGAGAAGGATTGACATCTTCTCCTCCTACTAATGCTTCTGTATTTGTATCTGACCCAAAGGCTTAGTCAATTCACATCCAAGTTTCACTTTATACCAGGGAAGAAGCACAAATTGTCAACATAACAGCCCTCATTGACAGTGGAGCAACTGGAAATTTCATAGATCAAGATCTTATCAAAAGAAGAAGACTTCCGGTCATCAAACTACCCAAACCCCTACAAGCTCAAATTATAGACAGGACTACCAATCAAGCTGGGATCATCAGGCACAAGGTCTCACTCACACTGAGGATAGGGGAGGTAGAAGAAAGGGATTTCATGGCCCTCAACTGTGGAAAAGAAAACATGATCCTTGGCCTACCTTGGTTAAGGGAAGCCTATTGTCAGCAATGTGCACAATTTTATCAAACTGGAAATGGTGTTGTACCTGGACCTGATGGGGAATTGGGAACACACCCTCAAAATCTACTTGGAATGTAAGATAGTACATTAATGATATCATATAGTTCTAATTTATATTACCATAGAGGATGTACTTTATGTCTGTCCCTACTTCAAAGAGCTTGATGCTCTTTGACATAATACTCCTGGATTCAGTGGCCTGCTGGTTTCTGCCAAGCTTGGTGTCAATCATTCAGAAAGCCTCTTACCAGCTGCCAGCTCTGTCAATGATGGCTCATCAATCAACAAACAGGAAGATAGCAAGATGCAAGAGCATGATAATGAGGGTGCTGTGCCACCATTTGCTGGGGATATTGAGGTGCAAGCAGATGGTGACCCCACCATGCCTGGAGATAAGGATGATCAACCAATGACAGATGTACGTGCACCTACATTCATTGCCACCATTAACTCACTTGCTTATCAGGACATGGATGGTCAGTCACCTGGTACTATAAGATCTTGATTGTGACATATCAGAACTCCCCTACTTTACCCTTAAGAATAAGGGAAAGACCACATCATGAGAGGGACATACTTCATTCCAGCATACACCTTATGCACACACTCCCAGTTTCACAAGCTCTGGCTCAAGCATAAAAACTGGCCATGCTAGCAGTGGTGCAAGCATCCCATCTATGTAAATTGGGTCATCCCCAAGCATGAAGAACTCTTTGGCAACTCAGCTTGAAAAACTGGATTGCCACAGTGAAGCACTTCACAAGTAGTATAGCATCCAGTCTGCCACCAAATATAACTACCAGCTTCGCAAGTGGGAGCTTAGTGATCAGTGCAAGGAGTGCATGAATAAACAGGCAAATGCAGAAGTTGAGTTTATGCATCAGAAGCTAAAGCAGCTGGATATCCAGCTCAAGGAGCAGGAGGAACATGTCTTTGAACATTAGATCAAGGTTCTTTGCCTGTAGATCCACTATCAGCAAGTATTGCAATATTCCCATGCTCTCATTCCCACCTCTTTCTGCATATCACCTGTTGATTCCCCATCATCCACTGTCCCTCCATCAATGCATCCACCATCATTCACCACTTCTTCCAATGCTCAGCCTGTAGGACCATTTTTCCATCAATTATGTTCATTTAAGCCCCACAATGATGCTTAAACATGTTGTATCATATGTCCTTTACCTTGTTTGATTTTTGTTATGTATATGACTCAGAATATACATGTTGTGTTATATGGAATATCATCCATGTCTATGCAAGTATGGCAAAGAGTTCCTGCATCAA
>JBBPSZ010000487.1:0-11039 GCA_038093835.1 Strobilomyces confusus
AAAGAGTCAGATCCAGAATTGGTCCTGGAAATTGTACGTGGTTGTTGGACATGGCTTCTTTGGCCTGCTTTCTGAACTTCTGTATCAGGTCCGGACTTTGCTCTGGCATATTTGGTGCGCACATGATTGCAAATCCGAGAAACAGATGGAGACCCAGCCAATCTTCACTATGATACTGAACATCCTCAACGCTTGTCCCTTGTCTAACTTGAAGTGGTCCGGTATATCGGCTGCTCTCACTCGCAACAATCTGGGCCTTGCCGTATTGTGTGTATTGACGGAGAGGTGGATCGACGTTCTTGAGTAAGTTTTTTTCTAGCAAGATGGACGAGAGGGGCGCCCCCTCTAATTTTGTTGCTTAATAGTGCATTAACTTCGACGGAATTTCTGGAGAGGCTCATATCACCGCTACTCACTGCATCTCTTGATCCGTCAGATGAGGATACTCAAGATAATTCTGTCATCACCCTACGTAGTATTACCTTCGGTCTCCTCCGAAATGCGCAATTCTGGGAACTACATAACATACGAGGTCCGTCGCTGCGTCGACCTGCTCGCTCTTGACCTAAGTTTGATCGACAGGGGTGTTTCTATCGTCCGTGTTGACAGTAACTGCACCACTCTCTCCTTACTGTCTCCCCATTGCTGGGGCCGAGTTGCCATCGCCCATAAGCGCGACTGAACTGACACCGGTATGCAACGTATACGGCCTCCTTCATTATGTGCCTCCAGAGTATTTCACCCGCCCCGTGCGAACCGAACTGGTCAAGAGAGCCATAGCCGCCGATGTTCAAATTTGCTTGCAGTTGGAAAGCGCACAGGGGCATAGGCCCTTGGCGAGGAAGGGGAAAGATAAAAACAACGCGAGACACCGAAAATCTCACGCAGAGGAATTGGACGATAGAGTCACAGCAGAGTCGTTGCGATGGTCTCGCCGGCTGACGTTCGTTCGCGTATTTTTGCACCGTATGGACCAGTTTATGGGTACACCGAGCCATTCGGTGAGTGTCGCCTCACTGATCTGTGCTGTGGTCATGCAAACATGCACGAAGGCTTCCTTGACCTTGGTCAACCATCTGCTGGACTCGCCATCATCATTGTTCCCTTCAGAGACGCTCACAAGCGTCACCCTTGATTTGGTGCAATTGCACATTTTGTGTGTTCATATCTTTCTCCACTGCCTACGCTGACAGTGCTCTTTATCTTAGGAACCTCCTGCGCTCGCAGGAACTGGAGGCAGCTGCGTCCGCTTCTCGTATTATATCGACGCTTGTAACCACTAGACCGTTTTCTCAACCAAAATCTCAAGAGACGTGGACGCAACTTATCGTTCAGTCAAGCATTCTAAAACTCATTGAGCGCACGACAAGTGACTTGGATGCCTCCGGGTATGGCCCCCTCCCAAATCCCTCGTATTGGCGATGTGACAGACACTACTGTAGCGTGCCCGATCAGGTCAAACGTGCGTTGAAGTCGCTTCTTGAGGCTCTTGAGTCTGTGCTTTCACCACACGCGGACAGATTTGCCGAAAACGACGCCAGGGAAGCATATCAGTTCCTCTCGAGTGAACAGATCAATGCATGGTCTCGTATGCTGTCACTGAGGCGATGGCTGGGTTTGAATTGTGAGATTTCCTAGACATAGCTACTGAGTTGGTTTCTAACTTTCCACAAGCTCGATTGGTTGCAAGTTCGTTCGGGCTGAAGCTGGCAGCATCCACAATTTGTAGTGAAAGCTCCGTTAGACTGGACTCTGAGACTTGCTCAAGCGTCTTCGGGCTTCTGATTGAGGAACTCTGGTGTATGTCTGATGCCTCGCATCGCGTTCATCTCGATGTCCTGGTTGGTTTCTATGCGATCAACGGCGG
This sequence comes from Strobilomyces confusus, assembly GCA_038093835.1. Taxonomy (NCBI): domain Eukaryota; kingdom Fungi; phylum Basidiomycota; class Agaricomycetes; order Boletales; family Boletaceae; genus Strobilomyces; species Strobilomyces confusus. The sequence continues at coordinate 1,868 of JBBPSZ010000487.1, forward strand.
TAATCGGACATCTGATAGTGCGTCATATGATCTTTTATGCTCGCTCCTTCATGCCGCTGACTTGATTTCGAAAGTGGAGCGCATGGACGCTTATGTCGCACAAGCCTCGAAGAAAATGTCCGTCGAAGACTTTTCTTATCTTTTAGACGTCCTGGAAGCAGGGATTGGAGGGAGCGGGCTTCGTGTGGGCCATATTGAGCGCTTAATTCATCTGGGTCAAACCATGCTACACGATGCGCCGCAAGGTAGACGGTCTCACAAGCACCGCTTTCATCTTTCTGATTCAAACGTGCAGGCACGCTCAAGGTTATCCAGAACTTCGCCACGCGATGCTTCGATCTGTTTACAAACCGAGAGAACATTTATGGCGGTTCATCATGTCTAAAATTTAAATGCCTAGAATTCATCGCCAAGCATTGTTCTGATCGGGTGCGCATTTCTCAGCGAGACTCTCGACTCGTCTGCTGACGCGTAATCTTAGCCTGCTGCCATCCGTTCCATTGATCTCGGCAGTATATGGTCCCTCCTTTACAAAATGCTCTCTGGCTCTTCCGAACACGACGCCACAACAGTGTTCGCCATTTTCCATCACATTGTCACTATCATCGGCGCACTCATCCGACTGCGGCGCGACCTGATCGTTCACACCCTTCCTCACCTCGGTCTCGTCCTCCGCCAGTTGATGATGCTCATCCGCAAGATCCGTCCACAGCTCGGCGCGAAACAACGCAAGATCGTCACCGACACCTTCCCGTCGTGGCTCTCGGCATCTGTCCCGCTATCTACCGACGAAGCGCGCGCCCTCGCCCGTCTTCTCGTCTCGCTCACGACCAAGACGGTCCCGCGAACGCACGCTTACGCGTCCGCCGAGTCACACAAGGCCGAGTCCCTCGCCAAGCCGTTTGCGAAGCACGCGTCGTACGTCCTCGTCGCGTACGTGGATGCATTCAACGATCCGCTGTGCATCGTGAATGTGGAGATGCGGAGAGACCTCGAGCCGGGGCTATTTGCACTATGCGAGATGGTGGGGGAACACAGCAGGGATGCGCTGATGCTGTCCGCGCTGGATTCTGGCGGGAAGACGATCATGAAGTCACTTTGGAAGGAGTACGAGAAGCAGCGGTACGTGGGCAAAGGTTGAAAAGATGCTTGCCGTCAGGGCAGTCCAGATTAGACTGACAAACCTGTACATCATTTTGCTTATCGAACATCTGGGTATCACCTCTCCATTTCGTGTCCGCAGCGCGTTTCCGAGCTGCGAGGTTCCATACTTCTCGTATCACAGAGTACCCACAGCCAGGATACAGTTCGGGTTCACGTTCTCCAGCTATCGCGTGTAGGTTGGCTTTACAGCCTTGACATACACCCGAAAAGCGCTCTTCTTCCTAGGTGGTGCCAAATCAGGTGTCCAGTCAGCCTTTGCCTTTTCTTCCTTCAACGTCCTCATGAGATATAAGAAATCTGCGACGGTATGAAGTCTGGATGCGCATCACGATGCGAGACCCACCGAGTTTGATAATCTCCGCGCCGCCAGCCTCCACCCCAACTGCCATGGATATACAACGGATTGGCGAACGATCTTAGACACATACCGATAGATGTGAGAGCGGGCATCGGCAATGACGGAGTGAGGCGGCTGCTGAAGGTGCGTCCGCAGGGCGACCTGGCTGGGCAAGAGACCGGCTTCCTTGCCGGTTATCTTGGCGACGTGCGCCTCGAGGCACGGAGTGTATATTCGTTCATCTGCTTCGCGGGACTCAGCTCGTGGTCGTCCGACGGATTTCGCACGTACCTGTGATGGTGCCGCTGCCGCCGACGGACCGCATTACTTCAACGACATACGGGTATGCAATGAAGAGGCAACTCATGGACAAAGGCTCTCGATATCTCTTCGAGCTTGAGTGCATTGATGTGATTATCGGAGAGAATGTCGCACTTGACTTCGTCAAAGGGGTGGTCGAGCCTAAGGTCCGCAGACGGGTCACGGCATGCCAGGACAAGCTTGGACCCGTGCCAGCGGGATACGGATGTCCGCTGGGAAGGGCCTTCATCTCTCCGAGTCTGCGGAACTCCTCCTGCACACTGACAAATCGAGGGCCATGACATGTTGAGCATCTAAAACACGTCTAAATTGAATCGTAACTCATCAAGGACATTCGTTGCCCGTGGCGGTCCGTGGCGGGAAAAAATCGTATATGTAAACGAGTGAGGCCGGCAGAGATGCAACATGTACGGTATTAGGAAACAGAGTCCATCTTCCTGGGGCAACACAAGATTAGGAAATGAGGGCATGGGCGCCCATCCAACAATCGCTTTCCTCTGTTCACCCCCTTCTATTAATCGCGCGTTAGACGTGAGATGGTAAAGACTCCGAGAATGACGACGGCAAGAGCGCCTATACTCGCAGGAAGCAGTAGGTCCTTGGGGATACCCAAGACGAGCTCCTGTTGCAGTGCGTGGACGTGGGGCGGTGAAGCCACCTCCGGTGGTGCTGGCGCAGTTTCTGTCTGCTCAATCGTGTTCACCTCCTCTGGGGGCGGCGAGACCTCTGGAGCCTTGGTTTCGCCCTTGTCAGCCGCTGCATCCTCCCAGTGCTTACCCCCTTGGATGAACAGTACAACACGATCTGAGCCCGCTGATCGCGCAATCTTGACGGCGTCAGCGATATCATTGTCGCTTGTGATCAGTACCGTGTCCTCGTCTGCGTCGGTGTATGACAGCGTAAAGTCGGTCGGGTCGGGCTTTTCGTCCGGTTCGCCGATGTACGAGGTGAAGAATGGGTCGGCGACAAGCTTTCCGGACACAATCTCGCGAAGCATTTCAACACTGTCGTGCCTAGCTTGGAAACGATGCGTCCGGCCAGTCGGAGTGCGGAACTTGAAGACGTAGGTACCGTCATCGACGGGTACGCTTGAGGCGGCACCCATAATGCTGGGAATATTGCGCGCGCCTTTCTTGCGTGGGTACGCATCGAGAACAGACTCGTGATCATCGTCGACAATAGAAGCGGAATCATTGGGATGAACTTCAGGGAACGGTGACTGCTGGATGCGGGAGAGGTTATGTGCCGATATAGAGTGACCATCCGTGTGGGGGTGAGAGCCTGAGACGATAGACTCGGTATCGTCGTGACCACCGATGGAATCGAAGAAACGACCCCACATTGGACCGCCCTCCGCGTCGGCATGCTCGCCGGCTGCTTCAGCACTCATCGCATTCATCTATAGCAAGTCAACAAGGGACACGGTGCATAGAAGCGCGACAAACCTGTTCGAGAGTGGCATACGTGAGTTTGAGCACGTCAACGATGGCCACTAGCCGTCCATCAGCTTCCACAACGGGGAGATTGAGGTAGTGACCATCTGCAGACAAATGCATCAGGGAGAGCGATGTGCTCGGGACTGATCATACATACTATGCATTTTCTTGAGAGCGTCATGCACGGTCGTAGTGGGCGGTGCGGTGTCGGGATGAGGAGTCATGACCCGAATGACGCTGCAAATCCCGGCGTCCAAGCCAGCAGCAATCACCCGGAGGACAATGTCCTTGCTGGTGAAGATACCAGCGATCTTGGGGTGTACACTGTCCGACCCGGGCGTGTTTTCCATGACGCAAACGGCCGTGACTCTGCGCTCCTTCATTAGCTTCGCGACTTCACGAACGGTCGTCTTCGGGGTCACTGTCGCGGGTTGCGTGCGCGAATCCATGACCGAGGTCAAGTCGGGCAGTGCAGTCTTTTCACGGAGAGCGTCCACGTATGCGAGCATAGCGGCTGCTTGAGGATTCGAGGCCATGCCGGGACCGAGCTCCGACTGTACGCCGGCAAGAGCGTTGTAGAGCTTCTCGGATGCGGAAGAGCTGCGTTCGACCTTGTTGAGGGCCTCATGGAAAACTCTTGTGATGTCGAGTAGACCGACGACGTTTCCTTCTTCGTTACAGACAGGCTGTGGGACGGCGATGAGAGGGGGGGGAGGAAGGAAGGTGAGGACGGACCAAGTGACGAAAGTGACGTTGAACCATGAGCTGGAGGGCCTCGGTCGCGCTGGTGGTGTCGCGGGTGACCATGGGATTGCGGGTCATGATATGGCTGACGTGGGTCGAGTGAGGATCGAGACCCTCTGCAGTGACTCTGTATGCGAGGTCCTTGGCGGTGAATATGCCACTGAGACTCTCGTCGTCGTCGACGACGAGGACACAGTCGGTGCGCTTTGCAGCACAAAGTTGGCTGGCCTCTGCGACGGTGATGCTCTCGGGCACGGTGAGGGCGGGACTCGGTTTGAGGGCGGCGACGGTGCCTTTGGCCACGGGAGGCTTGGCAGAGCGTTTGGTGCGGCCGGACTGGAAGGTGGTCGAGATGGTGCGCTTTCGGGCGAGCTCGGACTCGATTTTCTTGCGGATTGCCTGGGAGGAGAGGTCAGGTCGAACGGGGACGCGAGAGGAGACGAACCTCGTCGCGCTTGGACTGTTTCCTCCTGGTGTCGGCGGCGGAGAGGTTGGAGTGGGACATTGCGGGTGAGACGGGGCGGTCTGGGGAGTGCCTGTGGTGGTGAGTCGGGACGGGTATGCGGGACATTACCAACGAGCGTCTGACCTTGCCAATGCCGTCGCCGTCGGACCGTCGCGCAACGTTTGTGTGCTCTTGTTTGTCAAAAACAAGAGTGTACTCTATCATAGCATAAAGCATGACCAAACAACATTATTCATCGATCGTCCCGTGCAGCGACTGCCGCGCCCTTTACTCCCTCCTCGGCTCGATCGTGTTCCCGGCCCACTTGATCGTAAGCTCCCTCGCCTTGCCCCACACCGTCCCCACCACCGGCGGCACGGCTGGGTTCCCGAGCGTGCCCGAAATACGTCCGTCAGCATACGAAATCGCCTCCCGCGTGAACGCCGACTGGTAGTATCGCTGACGCAAAAAGTGCGCGTAGATCAGCGGCGTGATCAGCGAGTTGCGCAGTAACAGTGCCCCAATCGCGACGCGCACGAAGATCAACAGCTCTGCAAACGCCACCAACCGCATCGCCTGGTCATAGTTGGCTGATGCATCGTCGACAGTCAGTCGTCGTACACGGATGTGTCGCGCTACGTACATTTGACCCAGAGCTGCAGGCGCTTCGCGAGGGGATGAGGCTGAGGGGGCCCTCCGGCCGTGGCGGGTGGTCCCGGGGGAAGATACTGAGACATCAACGTCGTGCGCGTGAACGTGAGAGCGTGGAACAGCGAGAACACAAAGTAGGGCATCAACGCGACTGTCCGGCACAGCTCAGTCACGACGCCATCGGTCGCTTCGCGCACACATCACTCACAGGCAACTGGCTTGGAGCTCCACCAGAACAGCGCGAGCATAAAGTACTGGACGTTCTGTACCGCGTCTTAGCGCATATATCCCTCCCCAACTGCACACATACCTCGTCTGTGGCCGCTTTTTTCAAGAACGCTATGTTGGGTTGCGGAGTCTAGAACACACGAAGCGTGAAAACCAAACACGCGACAAACGGGCGTCCGTTCTCACCCCGAGTGATTTGCTGCGAACATGCGGTCAATGTCAGTGAAAATGCCACGCCGCCACCACGGGCAACGGGTGCTACTCACTGGCACACGATCGCATAGCTAATGAGGGCACCCAAAAAGCTCGCTAGAGGGGACCAGTCACACCCCACTCGAAAAACGGAGTCACAACATAGCATACCTTTGTACCACCATGTGGAAACGGTGGTAAAGGTGACGCTTGCAATGAAGTAGCGCAATGCTGCCACCAAAAGCAAGAAATGACCAGCTGCCCACAGATAGTGCTGTGTGTACACGCAATCCATCGAGGCACGCAGACGAGGACACGTCAGTGTGGACAATGAAAAAAAGAAGGATATGTATCACCACCTGAGTCGTCGCCATGAGTGCTGCACGCAGAGGATTAGTTCAAGATAGACGGGATAGAAAATTTGGTGAAAGGGTCAGCTTAAACCGACCGAACCCATGCCTCCTGGCGACTTTAGGGCAGGTGTAGTACGTAGCCCTTCGGTGCACTCGACTACTATTAGTCTGTCCTAATAGGTCACCGACTCCACTGCTGTCCCGACGCCTTGGCCTTTTTCCGATCCTTACCTTTTCTGTAGATCTCCTTCTCGACCCCTTTCTTCCCCAGCGTCTCTATCCGACGGCCTTTGCCTTGCCTTCTCGCTCCGTTCCTCTCCACCACGTCCATTTCCTCTCCACTCTCCGCGCCTTCCCCTAGGGGCATGTCTTCCCACTCCTCTTCCTCCTCTTCGTTTCGCCGCCGCTTCTTTCCTGCACTCAATTTCCCACTTCCTCCGCCGATGTTTATGTTAATGCGTGGTGGGACGGCGAAGCCGAACGACTTTCCAACCTTTGCAAGATCCAGCGCGTTGACATCGAATATTTTCTTGAGCGAATATGAGGCATATGCCTGAAGATAAGATCTGAACCCGTCTTTCGCAGATTGATGCAGGAAGTAGTTCTTTTGTAGTAGCTTTTCCAACTAGAATTCACACAGCTTGAAAATACGCACGTCGGTGATGCTGCGAGGACGTACCTGAGTCTGCACGTTAGCAATCCGGCCCGCTGGGAATGTATACTCATTGAGGGGTACTTTCGCTTCCTTCAAATACCGCAGGAAGCCCAACTCGCTCTCCAGTAGGAACAACAGGCTCTTGCCGACCTTCCCGGCTCGAGCGGTACGTCCCACGCGGTGTATGTAGTCTCTTGGGTCGTCTGGGGGATCATACTGGATGATCCAGTCTACGCGAGGGATGTCAAGCCCACGCGCGGCAACATCAGTACAGAGTAGGATGCCAGATTCTGCATTAATGAACTCGAAGAACGTGTTGGTACGTTTCTGTTGCTTTTGTTTACCCTAAATCGCCAAAAGTCAACCGGAAGCTCGCAAATAAGTCAGAATGAGCATACGTGTAGGTCGAGTACCGGCACGTCGATGTAGTTCAGCAGTTCTCCGTGGTATTTCACTGAATTACAGCTAGAGAAGAAGACGATGACCTTCTTCTTCAAATTCTTTTTTAGAAAGGTAAATAGCAGGAGGAAACGGCGATCAGACGGGCACACGACATAGCCCTGCGAGAGCGTCGATACGGTGCTCGTTGCCTCCTCCTTGTCTACGTCAATGTGCAGAGGTCCAGGGCGCAGCGATATGCGAGCGAGGTCTTGGACTTTTGTGGTCTGCGTTGCAGAGAAAAGCATAGATTGTCGACCATCTATCAAGCGTTTCAGCCGCACCCTCTGTCGAAAATACCGAAGGTCATTACCATTTGGAAGAATGGCAATGATTTTTTTCATCTCCTCCTCGAAACCAATCTCCAGTATTCGATCAGCTTCGTCGATGACGAGTGCTTTTAGATTGCGAAAAACAAATCCTTTGGTATTCTGCTGCTATGAGTACTCGTCGCTGAACCTAGCTTACGACTGTCACTGACTTCCAGATGATCGAGAAGCCGACCCGGCGTTGCTACGAGCAGATTGACCCCCTTTTCGAGCTTTTCTGCCTCTGCTCTCCGATTTGCGCCGCCGATGACGATGCCAAAGGTCTGTGAGTGGTAGGCCATCAAGTCTTTCGCGACCCCGAATATTTGCAGCGCCAGCTCTCGTGTGGGGGAAACGATGATGATACCGGTTCCTATGAACGGTGTGAGGATCTGATCACAGGACTTTGTGTGGCTTCAAAGCAGACGCGCACCATTTCTTGGCTTGAATTTCATTTGATGTAGCAGTTCGACGGCGGGGATCAAGAAGGCGAGCGTCTTTCCTGAGCCAGTTCGTGCAGCACCAAGGACGTCTTTCCCTGCTAGCAAAGGCGGGATGGCCTTGGCCTGCACGGGTGTCATGGTCTTGAACCCCATGTCGGCGAGAGCCTTGTTCGTCTGTTCGGAAAGGTCGAGCGAAGAGAATGGTTCCCTGTCCGCGACATTTTCCTGAGGAGGTGCAGCGAGCGTTTCTTCCGTCATTGGGGGTCGTCGCAAAGCCATGGGGCATAGGTCAGTATCCCATATCGAGCGGTCATCGGCAACCTCCGTCGATGGACCACTCGAGTGAGTACCCCACCCGCTCCTCATCTCCCAGCTCACAACATGAAAGTGCTTTCCTTCGCGGTCTCGGGGTGCGTCTCTCTGGCGCTGGGTTTTTATCTAGGGACACACTTCGGTGCGAAGAATGTGACTGCTACGATCTCACCACTGGAGACCAGGGCAGAACCCAAAGCCGAGCCGGACGACGACGACGAAGAAATAGCTGACGGTGACCTCTCCTCCATAAAACCAGGACTTGTGGAGCCGTGCAAGCTTGTGAGCGCTTTTCGGCACACCCGTGAGGACCCCTTACGGGGAGCTACATTCAGGTGTTGGTCGTGCGCACAGATCTGAAGATGACGCAGGGAAAGATCGCGGCGCAGTGCGTGTTCGTCTCTCGTGTGTTGACGCCGCTCTGAGCTAGTCAGGTGTGGGTATGTAACGCGTCTTGGTCGGGAGTCTTGGTTGAACCCATGATTACTAGCCATGCGACCTTGGCGTGCTATAAGGCACTCATGAAGTCGAACCCAAAAGTAAGTTGACCAGCGAGTCGGCACTCGGCACTCTCAAAGACACGTTTAGCTTGTACAACACTGGGAGCGAACAGGGTGCGCTCAATCGGCTGCCTAGCTTCTCTCTGAACAAATTAGAGCAGACAAGCAAAAATCGCCCTCAGAGGGTCCTCTGAGGAGGAGCTTCTGGAGCTGGAGGCGATCGCAAAGAGCCTTAACCTTTGCGCTCGATCAATACTTGACGCGTATGTTGCATTCTTGTGGCGGAATCTGTCTGCTGATGCAGGTATACTCCAGTGGGCGTACACAAATCGCCGCAGGATCGCGTACGGTTCTCGGGATTGGCCCCGGTGAGTTTACCTCCCTGTATACGTACTTGTTACTGATGAAGAACTTTGCAGCCCCGGTAGAGCTTGTAAATCAAGTTACTAGCCGTCTCAAGCTACTGTGAATGCCAGGAGGTCCTGCATGCTTGTTGGAACCACTGTCAAATACATTCTCTTCCAGTAGGCATGTGAATAGTCAGTGCATGATGTCTGTGAAGTACTTTTGTTTGGCATTGCCGTCAAACCAATCAACCCCGAGCTCTCTCCACTGGATGCATTACCACCTAGTCGATCAACGCTG
>JBBPSZ010000488.1:0-11023 GCA_038093835.1 Strobilomyces confusus
CGCGCGTCGCAACTGCGACAGGAGACGCCCCGGGCGACGTCTTTCGGTCCGTACACGCGTCGTCGTTCCAGGGTCAAGCATCGCTCTCGGCACCGACGCCGTCGTGGGACGCCGCTCACGGGGCACGTCTTCTCGCGACGGTGAACTCGCCGGCGACAAGCCAGGCTGGTCCCGGGATCTGAGGTCAGAACGCTGCCGCTCGCGGTGACGTCTCGCTCCGAATCTGACCCCGTCGGCGTTGGTCAACGTCCGTCGACACGGGTTGGATCGGACCTCATGAAACGCTCGAGAGAACCCATGGGCCCTCGCGGCGCACGCTTGAGGCTGCCGCCAAGAACGCAATGGTGGCGACGACTTGACCCGATACCTCGACAGTCGTGGACCATCACTCGCACAACTGACACAGTATTGCAACACAGCAACACATTGTTTCATGGATTCCTTCAACTTTGCTTCAACTACTGAACCAGGTGTCGGGATCATCTCTGAGCATTTATTTAAAAGATCACGAGTGCACAGCCTTAGAATAAAGCGCTGGGAATTCCCATCACACATTAAAACAACACCCCTCAGTACCGAAATTGAAGCAGGTGTCGTTCAGACAAATTTACACTGGACGATATATATAATTTGCTGTGACCAGTGTATCATGTTTAGCCAATAAACAGAGGCGTTTTTCTAGAACAGATATTGCATAAGTCCTGGTGTAACACTGTAATCACAGGGGAATGGGTATTCAGTGAGTCAAACAGCATTGGTTGCGTTAGTTCCCAAGACGCGCTTCTTCTCGCATTCGACCGCTGGACGGCGGGATGAATGCAGCACATCGGGAAACCGGGTGGGGACAAGGAGCACCTACCTTACCCACCTTTCTCGTCGTCTTTCCATATACCCTTACCTGGTCCTTATCCCAACTCTCCTTTTACTACCACCAGGGTAGCTTTCTCGTAAGAAGTGAACCCATATATAAACGAAGCAGCTACTAGCGGACATTGTTAGGCAGAATCGACCAGGCCAGCCTCCTTCATCCTGACCCACAGGCCATCCTATGACACAGCCCGCGTTCAGCACGTCAAAATTGAAAGAAAAAAAGACGATCCGCGTACCAGAGTATACATGGTCAAGTGAGACCTCAATTGGACCTTCTCCAGCGCCTGTCGTCCCTTGGCCCGTGCCCAATCTGTAGGAGTGGGGGTTTGTGTGTCCACATCCAGAGAGACGCCATCGATCGATTGCAACAATCGAATCAAGAAATACGAGACCTCGTGGTACGCAAACTGAATTTTGCCATTAGCCGCATGTCCGCGCGACGGGGAGGATCGGACGGACCTGTTGACCGAGGCAGATGCGAGGGCCAGCGTTGAAAGGCAAGAAGATGAATGGATTCGGCGTCAGGTACTTGTGGAGACGTTCATCAAGGAACCGATCTGGATCGAAAAGATCCGCTGGATAAAGAAAGGCAGTCGGGTGAATCCACGTGGACCAACTTCCTCGCCATATCGTGAAGAACTACAGACCATCTGGGCCCCACAGATCCTTTCTACGCTGCATCAGGAAAATAGAGTACAACGTCCTACAAATCGGGATCAAATTGCCAGAAGAGAAAAGCGGATCAGTTGGACTCACATCGTATTGCCGGGAACATAGAAAGGTTTTCCGCCATTCAATGCCGGCCAGATCTGTGGTTCTGTTGTTAACCTGCTGGGTGATGAGAGCCAAACATCTGAGAGAAGCGGTCGGCATCGCACCTGACGTTCGCGGGTCTGCACAAACTCAGAATCATTTATTCCTCAAAGAGAACAACGACGTACACGGGTGGATATAACCGTAGGACCTCTGAAAGCAGGGTTCCAGATCGGTTCACACCTCGGAGATGATCACTGGTTGCTCACCATTGATGAATGCTCTCAGGTACTTCATGTCCCGCATGTCGTCATGCGTCGGTCGCTTAAAAACGCCGAGTTTACCAATGATCTCCTCTCGCAAACGTGCGAGCACGTCAGGATGTTGTGAAAGCATGTAGACCGCGGACGTCAATGTGGCAGCAGTCTACACGTGTGATGATATATCACGGTGAGAGTCACGCCACGGAATTGACTCACCGTATCCCTGCCAGCGATCATGATGTTCACTATCTCGTCCCTGAGTATCGTTTCATCTGAAAATTGCATCAATACGTCGAGTGCTATTTCGAAGGATGAAGATGTCGACCTTCCGTGTAATTCACCAGGTGCTCCAAGAGTGTTTCTCCCTCCTTTGCCTCCCCTGAGCCGTCCTTGACGTCAAGCCCCAGACCCCTTTGTTCGTGCTTCATTGCGAGCTTGTCCGCGATGATGGGGTCGATGAATTCATAGCAGACCTTCATATGTTTCTGCGCTTGATCTTGCCAGAGCTCAGCGAAGCGCCAGGAAGACCCATAGTTCGTACGGAAGGCCGCGGCAATCTGGGCTTCCGTGAAAGCGCGGACGAACCGGTTGGATGGATGATTCAGGAACGTCGGAGCCTTGGACAATGGGGACGACGGCGGGTAAACGAGGCCTGCAGACAGGGAGCAGACATCCTTCCCGAAGAGAAATTCGGTGGCCGAATCGAGTGTAAAACGCGAGGCCAAGTCCTGGAAGTCAACTGGGTAGCCATCACGCAGACGGGCCTTCATCTGACGGATTGCGTCCTCGGCGTGTCTCTCAAAGATATCAAAGTCGCTGATGCGATCTCTGGTGAAAAACGGACGAGTCATTGTTCGATGGAATCTGACAGAAGTCTATTAGCGCGTCGAAATCCACCGACGGCGCATTTCACATACTTCCACACGTCGCCTGTAGAAGCAATGAGCGCACTGGCCATATCACAACTTTCAGGGCACTCACCGTCAGAATTGAAAACCCCAGTTCCCAGCAGAGAATTGAACTGATCAGTGAAGATGGGGCCTTGGTAAGATCTTTTAGCGCATTCATTGATATTTCGGGTATAGTCACACCTTTCACATATGAAGGAAAGTGCGTCGCAAGAATCGCCTGGATTCGCGACACGCGTCAGGCAGTCATGAGGGATCGATGGATAGGAGGCGCACCTTGATGTATTCGGGCTCCGTCGTAAATATCTACATGGGACGATCAGCTCGCGACGAGTGTCCGCGTAAACAAAAGTCCTTGCCCTGTTTTCATACAGCATGCGGAAATTGATCGTGTTTCCAATCTCCTCGCACTCGCTTCCGACATATTCAGCTAAACCTCGAGTCAAAACACGTTCGCGCGGCAGGGGAGCTCTCGAAAGTCGAGAGATGAACTTGCCCAAATAGCCGTTGTCAAAGTTCCACACCAGCTTCGAGACCTTGTCCAGCGCGCCCGGCCACTTGGACTTGATGCTCGGGGGCATGATTGCCCCGAGACGTGTCGCCTCCCTGCGGTCTCTAATTCGAGAATACAACACGTTGGCCGCGAACGCGACCGGCAAGGCCAAAATGTACGCTGGGATTTGTAGCGAGCGCGGCGCGGCTTCACCGGCGAGTGCCTTGTAAATCCTGAGACTGACGTACACTGCTGTCGGTAGCGAAAGCACTCGAGGGAGGAGTCGCACCAGCGCAACTAGTCCGGGGGGCAGCTGCATCGTAATTTTGAGGGGCGAACAATTCGAGGTTGAAGTTCATACATAGTCCTCGTCATCGAGGCGGTGCCTGAATCGGAAGTACAATATTCATTGTACGAATCAGTACTAGTTTCCGTCGGAGGCGACGCGTAAGCGTATGCCGATGCGGCGGCACTCCTGGCACAGCTTGGTTGTGATAAATATGGGAGATGAATATGTACGGTACATGAGAGTCCCAACGTCATTATGTGCTACACATGTAGATATGTATCGGAAGCGGTCCTCATCACTCAGAGACGAGGGACTAGCCGTTGTTGGCCTCTTCCATCCTAACCCACAAGCCATCCTGGAGGCCAGCTCAGCATCACGGAAAGGCGAGGCCTTGCGGTCACTTACATGAACATACATCGTGAGGTGCCCCCGGATAATCGCTTTTTCCACACCTTTTCGACCGCTTGCACCTGCCCAGTCAGCCGGTGCAAGCGTCTGCACGTCTTCTGCAAGGGAGACCGAAGAGAAAACTTGGAACAAGCGGACGAGGAAGTAAGAGACTTCGTTGTACGCGAACTAGCAAAATCATCAAATCGACGTAAAGCGGACCAGCAGTTGAAATACCTACCTGTTGACCTAGACATATTCTCGGGCCCGCGTTGAAAGGAACAAAGATGAATGGGTTCGGCGTCAGATACTTGTGTACTCGCTCGTCGAGGAAACGATCTGGGTCAAATTCCTCGGCTGTGAAGATACATATAAGCACTAAACATCGGTCGAGACAAACCATCCTCACCATCTGGCCCCCAAAGGTCCTTCCTCCGGTGCATGAGGAAGACTGAGTACTGTACACTAGAGTTTACTGTCTCAGCGTCATCAAAGCGTACGATATCTCTTGTGCCTCACCGTGTGTTCGCAGGAACGTAAATGGGTTGGCCTCCTTTGCCAGCGGGCAAAACAACCGGCGCAGCGCTCATTCTGACGATGCTTAAGTTCAGGCTATCCTCCAAGAGATGAACAGTAGTCACCTGCCATTGAATGGACTGAGAAACGATGGGTCAGAGTTCTCCTTTGAACGTAAAGACGAGAAGCTTACACAGGAGGATACAATCGTAAAGTTTCTTGCACGACACCTCAGTCGATGACGTAGTCTAAAGACCTGCTGAGCATGACGTACCATTGATGACTGCCCTGAGATATTTCATCTCGCGCAGGTTCTCCGGTGTGGGACTCCTTGAGCTACCAACTACGGATAAAATCTCTTCGCGAAGTTTGGCGAGCACGTTGGGGTGTTGCGACAACATCCAAACGACGAAGGTCAATGTCCCCGCGGTCTACGATGTAAGGGGATAGATTAGTTAACATGGAATGCAGGTTTCATCCAAGAATAGTAGCTCACCGTGTCCCGACCTGCGATCATTATATTCAAGATTTCATCCCTAATTATGGTAAGATCTGCAGACCCGACAAAAATGAAACCACATCACGACACTCGACAGTCCACTCACCGCCCGTGTAGTTAACAAGGTGGTCAAGCAGTGTTTCTCCTTCCATAACCTCCCTCTCCTTTTCGCTTTTATTGGGAATCGAATCAGCTTCTTTCAGCACCTTCTTCTTGGCCAACGCTTCTTCCAAAATTGGGTCGATGAAGGCGTGGCAAACGTGCATGTACTTCTCGACATGATCGCTCCAGAATTCGAAGAGTCGCCATGACGTCCCGAAACGCCCTCGGTATGCGGTCGCCAATTGCGCTTCGATAAACGCATGCGCAAACTGGTTGGCGGGGTGGTCTTGGGATGCAATGTTCACAGCGAGATGCGAGCCTGGGGGATAAATGAGTCCGGCGGAGAGGGAACAAACGTCCTTCCCGAATAGGAATTCCGTTGCGGAGTCCAGAGTAAATCGAGATATCATGTCCTAGATCCGAGCAATGAATTCGCGCTAGGCAGGCATGTGGGACAGTCCGCACCTGGAAGTCGACTGGGTACCCTTGCCTCAACCTCGTCTTCAACTGCTCGATGGCATCATTAGCGTGCTTTTCGAACGTCTCAAAGTCGCTGATTCGGTCCCTGCTGAAGAATGGGCGGGTCATTGAGCGATGGAACCTGATACACAAAGATGTTCAGTTTGCAGCGCTGTCTATGGGTGTATGCTGACGTACTTCCATATGTCTCCTACGGGGCGCCAATGAGCACCGACCAGAACAAGAAAGACATGAGCTTACCATCGGAATTAAAGACTCCAGTGCCAAGGAGGGAGAGTGCGCTATCGTAGAGTATGTGCCCTAAAACGAATTCTGAAACAGACCAACACAATTCTCAGGCTCGGCCTACCTTTAGCGAAGGAGTTAAACTGTGTCGCGAGCACCGCCTATAAACAACCGTGAGACAAAAGACTCGACGGCAGTGCTGAACTCGCCTTGACATGCTCCGGCTCCGTTGTGAAAATCTACGGACCTCGTCAATGATTGGCATCTGAGCCCCTATCAAAGATGGACTTACTCGGTTCTCCCAAAGGACTTTGAGGGTGATCGTATTCCCATAGTTCTTGCAAAGTCGTTCGAACACTTCCCCTGCGACACTGGGTGAATTGTCTGACCAAAGAACCAAGCCATACACACCCATATATCCACTCCGAAAGTTCTGAATACTTGCAAGCAGTAGGTCTAAGCCACCGGGCCACTTGCTCGGTACAGGAGCGGCTAGAATGGCACCATTCATAGCTGCTTGGCGCCTGTCGCGGAAGTCTGCATACAGGGAAGTACCAGCCAGAGCTAGCGGGAACGAGGCGGCATAGAAGAACGCCTGAAGCCAAGTGGGAATGTACACATGAAAAAGCGTCACCGAGAGATGGATTCCACAGTAGGCGAGGGCTGGTGGGAGCGCGATACGGGAAGCATTCGTGATGATAAACACGATGCCTGGAGGGAGTAACATGATGGATGGAATGCGGGTACTGAGGGGCGTTGACGCTGTGAGACGCTGATTTGGCATATTTATACGTAAATAATAATGAGACAGCATGTGTTTACCTGCGGAGACTGACGCGGAACACGCCCCCGGTCCAAAGTAGCGAACTCCCAGGATTTTCAGCGCGTGCCATCAGCCATTGAATGATTATCGTAAACCTGGCAGTATCTCGAGGGACGATCTTGCTCGCTTACTACGTGCTGTGTTGCGGTTGCAGCTGGCGGACCGTGAGCGGTGTCATGTGTGTCAAATCAGAACACTAGGGTCACCTGGTGTGGTACACGGCCGTGCTGACGCATGATTTGCATTGCGGCAAATCGGAATCCGTTTCCAATACTGATCTTCAAATCGGAGTTTTGCGGGGAGGTTGGGAGGTGATACGTGGCGCACCGGCGGATGAGCCACCGGATGCCTGTAAAGGACGGTCTAACAGTTGCGGCATTGCACATCATGGGGGTGGGCGGCCGCAGGGTTCCGTCGGTTAACCACGCCGAGGGCATGCGAATGCAAAACTTACGTGGGAGACGTTGTTCAAGATCTCGCTCCGCAATCCTTGTTCCTCTGTTTTCTACGCCAAAAGGCGGCTTGACTTGGACCTGTGAGTTGTGGTAGACTCACATCCCGGCTCGGTCCGGCAGGGTTACGAGCGAATGCTCTGCTCGCACTGACACAGTGGCGGTCCGACTTGATCGTCCACACGTTACCGACGCTAAGCGTTGCGCACTGCGGACTCTCAGCAAATGGAGGCTCGGCGAACCCGAGTAGCCGTTCATTCTATATACCGTACGCGTCACGAGATGACCGACGAAACACACTCGCCGAGGTTGCGTACGTCGTAAGTTTATTCATGGTTATGGTCTTGCAAAACTGATGTAACCCTCTGAGAGTCACATCATTTCCGTGGGCTGGTCGCTGCGGAGATGGTGGATAGGGAATAGCCTATTTTTCCCTACTCTCGGGCCTCGTCCCTACCACCTTCATTGTAGTCATGTGCCACAGGAGACGAGTAGTGAGCCAAAACATACCAATCTATCACCATTCGGCGTATGGCTCAGGTTGATGAAAAGTCGCAGACGCGCGTAAGAAACGTCTCACCTCATTGATTGCAGCAGCTTCCAGTGGCTGAAACAACTTGTCCCGGGCGGGGCGCGTGCGTATACTTCTCCCATCCGGCGCGTTATTGCGCTATTGCATCCGACTACATACCTTGAACAGGTCATTGCTTGATGTCCTCCGGACGGACTGCAAGCGGTGGTCGCCGGTGGCGTATGTCACTCCTTGCTCTCATTATGCGAACGTTCATGAGCTGCCAGTGGGCTTCTCATTTCCGGGTTCCAGTCGGAATCGGCGAGAGCCGTCATCTAGAAGCGGCGTCTCCGAATCCTGCATTGATGACCACCGAAGATATGGCAGGTAGAGTGTATGGTGTTCCTCGTAATTGGGGCATGAAAGACTCGTCGGCGACTCTCTTCGAACGAGACTTGGGAAGGGAAACGATAGCCAGGATGATATAAGACCGTCGGCGGAGATGCCAATCTGATGCGGAGGCTTCTTATTGTTGCCACCACCGCAGCGAGTATTCGGATGGAACAATGCCGGTGGATTTCTTCGTGAAGAGCTGTGGGATATGAGGCTTCAAACATACGGCATACTGAATCTCAACCCCTGAGCTCCATATCAACGCGGCCAATGTGGGGCATTGCTAGAAGCAGATAATTCCGATAACGCGCTTGGTAGCAAGTTCGGTGGAGCCCGAGATGCGCTAATAATCTGATTTCCCTCACGCACCTTACGGGGTTAGGCCAGCAACTGCCACTTATCTATACAGTTTCTGGGGCTGTCCGTCGCAATAAAGGCGCGTGCACCACAATGGATCGATCACTTGCCTTACCATGCTGTCCGATTGCATTGGTCAAGTGTTGGAGCATAAAGTCGAGCGCGCTTTCGCCTGTGAAAATGGGCTCCGGACATTGCAATGTTCGAGAAGTTGTTTTAAGCGGCGGGCTTGCGCCATCGTCATCCCTGATTGGTCAGACGAAATACTTTCAGATCCAGGCCTAAAATCAACCGCATCATCGAAGTCGCACGGATGGCGTTACAACTCATCCCTACATGATGTAGGGGCGCCAGCCCGAGATCGAAGGAGATGGTGACAGGATAGACGTCTGCGATGCTTCATTCCCTGCCTGTAGAAGTACAATATAAGAAAGCTGACATTTCCCACACGAAGGGACTTTAGTCACTCACTGGCCTAGAAGTATTGTTGACTTTCTCAGTCGTCAACGCACGACTCCAAACAAATCGGATTTAACGCTATGACGCCACGTCCAGTCAGCTTGATTTCAATGTTCTATCGGTTGAAGGACATGGGGAAGAAATAATGAAATCCGCTACACCAGTATCGGTGTTATTAATTACGATCTCATCATGCTCACCATGCTAAGGTAGTCTGAGGGACGGTCATGACGTGTGACTCGTCGTCCACCTCCATTGTCGTCCACGAAAATAGAGTTTCCTGCAGAGACGCACGACCAGTGGCAACTTGCAGCTAAATATACGGCTCGATTCATAGCTTACAATGTACTCACGGTATAAAGACTGCAACTTGAGACACGGCACAAATGCCTCACGGAATCCTGTCACTCTATGTCAGTAGCCTTGTTTCAATTTCGATGTCAATCACCTGCGAAACAAACTTGATGGACGTGGAGAAATGAAAGGTGCCTCGTCAAAGCGTCGCTGTGAGTGGCCAGAGTGCGAAGTTTGCACGTCTTGAGTCACCGTCTGCTGCGAGGCGCTGCAATACGGACCTCGATATAAAAGACGAATGCTACAATTGTAACACTGCGACATGAGAATCAACATACCAGCGAGCGTCGCTTTCTGTCAGCCGCTGCCTACTCGCAGTCATCACATGGTACAGGTCAACACGGGACTAGACCGTGATTTTGATGAGCTGAAGAAACGATCATTGAATGGCGATCCAAGCCATGAGAATCTGATCGGTGTAGAGTAACTCGCCTCCACCAAGAAGAAACCAACAGCGGATGTGAGCAAGGATGGCGACCCGATCACGATTCGATTCTAAAGTCTACTCCGCGGATGCATCTGAGGCGGAACGGTGCGCTTCTGGGAGAAACATCTGCGACCACACGTACCACGGAGGGTCCAAGCTCAAAAGGGCTAGGCGGCCGAGCGTGTATGCGCAGACGGCATAGGCTAACGGTCAAACCGCGTCTGTACGAGAACATATATTGATTGACTTGGCTCTCAGCTTTCAGTTTGCCGGTCAAAAAGGAGCAACGAACGATTTGCGACACGACGAGTACATTGGCCTGTTGACACGCGTCGCACTGCCAAGCAGTCTGTTGGCTCGCAGGCAGCCGGGGCACGCCGGACCGTCGGGAGCTCTGTGAGGTAAAGCGTTGCATCAGAACTAGTCAATACACCCGTCCCAGTTCAACGTACCAGCTCACGCCGGTCCAGGATCCAGAAGCCGTCCAGAAGCCGTCGCAATGCCGGCGTAGAATCGCAGTCACGACTGAGCACGCTTTGAACGAGCCAAGAGTCCAGTCTGATAAGGCATCTCGCACGGGCATATATATGTGCGTGCTCGAGGGTCCGACGACAGTGGGCATCTTGTAAGCGCGTGAAAGCCGGAAGGTCTCGAGGGGAAGTGTGATCTCCGAAAGCGTCATACGACCCAAGTCGCGAGCGGGAACGTGTCCGAGTGCATCGGGTCGAAGAAAGTGTTCAAGGTTCTTCCTGCGACGCCTTGACGAGAATCGAAAACGATGTCGGAGTCGCGCGTGATAAACTTTCCCCAGAAACTCCACGAGGTGCAGCACTGGGTAGTCTAATGAGGTCAACAAACAATGGATGTCTGCTGGCAAAGCAGGCTTGTCCGCCAGGATCAGACCATCATCGGCAGTGCCAGGTGGATCGCTCGTGCTGCAACCTTTGGATGCCCCGGGTCAGAGTCGATGGCGCCTGCCCAAACAAGCTCACTTTGAACTCGAGCTCCGAGAACAGAACTACCATATTATATTGATAAATTCCATCGACGTTCCGAAACTGGATATACACTGCTAAGAAAGAAGTTGGGGTCAGCAGATGATGATTTACATAGAGTTTGGCAATATTAATAGTTCATTTGTTACCGGGGTCACAGCTGTCCGATGGGAGGCTGGAAATGCTCTGCTTGGATAGTTGGATGGTGGTGGTCGCCTCGGCTACGGTGCTCGCCGAGGGTTCTTTGCTCCTTCGGACCTTATTGCTACCGAACACCGGAAAGACTAGCCCGAAAACCAGTCAAGAGCTTCAAGTAACACACAAGGTGATAACATAGGTGCTAGTGGGTATGGTAAGAGACAGGTCACGTTTATCGTCTCTGCACCCAGAGTATGGGTCGTCCATCGCATACTTTGTAGAAGTGTCGAGTAAGACTGTCACTGGGATGTGCCGGCGGCAACGTTCAA
>JBBPSZ010000490.1:0-11001 GCA_038093835.1 Strobilomyces confusus
GACGAAGATGAATGCAAGTCTTTCCTTCCTATCTTCACTCTCTTGCTAACCTGAACGCACAGGGTCATTCTCTGTACTTTGCATCGTCTACGTCGACTTGAGCACAGCTATGAGAGATCTCGTGATGGACAGGGACGACTCCGGGGAGGTTTATTACCGGCTCGATTATGATCTGATCGTTTGGACGCACGGAGATCCATGTGGAGGTATGCTGGGTCTCGGAGGTGAGTTCCCTGATCGATGGCTGTACGATTTTCTAATTCGTCCGCTTTGCAGACAGGCGAACAGCGGTAAGTCCGAGGAGGTTGCGGTGATGTGCTGGCTCACTCTGCAGTCAGAGTTCCCGCAAGAATTACATTTGAGGACTGATGTTTCCCGTCTCATGATTGACCGTCGATTTCGTGCTCTGGTTTGGCTTACCATTCTTAGTAGTCTCGGTATGCTTTATCTGCCATGTCGTGTACTCATATCCGTCGTCAACTCATCCGGAAGCATTTTACTTCCATTTACCCTCCAACTACGACGTTGTGCGGTCTGGAGTCGGACGTCGTGACCTTCAAGCCGAGGCCGAACTGCTGAATCGGAGATGGCGCGGTCGCCCCAGGGATCAGTCAACGATGACCCAA
Source organism: Strobilomyces confusus (assembly GCA_038093835.1). Taxonomy (NCBI): domain Eukaryota; kingdom Fungi; phylum Basidiomycota; class Agaricomycetes; order Boletales; family Boletaceae; genus Strobilomyces; species Strobilomyces confusus. Next base: position 627 of record JBBPSZ010000490.1, read on the forward strand.
TCCATCGTCGAAAAGCGTTCAACCACGCCCCACCAACCTGTTCAACGGCCACGGATGATCGATCAATTGGCCATCGTTCGACGCGACCGTGAGGGACGCGTCAGGCCACTCGATTTGAACGAGCAGTTCCGGTGCCTGCGCTCGCTTCGGTCGTCCAACGGTGGAACGGTGGAGTCCTGGGGGACGACCCGGCAACGACAGAGGTCGTCTCGTACCATCGAGGGGCGGGCGATCGACAGAGTCGCGCCAAGGTTCCAAGACTCGAAGGACGTGGCTCTAGAAAGACGCGCGGGCTCGGCGCGCACGAACGTGCAGGCCGTCGTCTTTGTCGGCCCCTATGCCAGCGAAGCGCGACGACCGGGTCGGTGTTCGTGGATGTTCGGCTTCTTCGTCTCGAGTCCGACGTAGCCAGAATCCCTAGTGCCATGGTGCCCATTTCACGTCAGAGGGCGTGTGACACCAGCTCCGAGTAGGCTCTGAAGGGGTCACCGAGCACAACGCCCAGGAAAAGGAGAGGACCGCCGTCCGGTCGCTGCGAAGGTTCGATTAATTAACCGTCCGGTGGGAATCATCCATGACCAATGATTGATAAAAAAATAATCAGAGGTGACGGTCAGATGCAGCGGCCTTCCGAGCCAATGTCAGAGAAGAGAATAGGCGGAAGGCTGCGTTCGCAAAAATGGTTTCGGCATCGCAGAACATCCGAATCGCTAGCATTTCCCGGACGCAGCATACGATCAGTGAACTGGAAATGGCGCCGGTCCTCAATGTAGCCGCTACCCACTGTGGTATAAGACAGGCACGCCGGAAAATGTCAGTGGCAGTCGCTATCGCACCACTCGCACAATGTTGTTGTATGGCTCAACCATATCGATCTATGGATAATAATTTAGACTTGAGCGGTGACGTATCAGCAAGACCATGTGGCAAAGCCAAACTCTGATCGCAATACGAAGTTTTGAGGGCAGTGATCGACGCGATAAAATGAGGAAACAAGACAAACGAGGCTTGGTAGAAGCTATCCTTCTTCGTTCTCCAGACGGCGCTCCTGAAAATGCCGCCCTCTGCTCTGGCCTGCACGGTCGGATTTATCGCAAACTTGCGCATCTCGCTATAAAAAAATAACGTCACGGAAGACATAATGGTGATATTTTTGGGAAGTGCGGTTACAACGCTCGTTGACGTCTGGGTTCTTCGTACATCCCAAGCCCAGGGAACAAGATGGATGACGACGGGAAAGGATGACGTGAACGCCGCACCGTTGTTGTCCGTGATGTACGCATACACATGCCGAAGACCGGGAATCCGAGGAGCAAGCACTCTAACAACCGTCAGGCGCAAGTCAAGTTTGCGTCAACTCTCGCGATGAAGCACATGTATACGCACCCTTTGCTGTCGAGTTGGTCTGAGACGTCGATGCGCATAACAACCAGCTCGTTAATCCGGACGAGTCCCCTTCCTGCGGCGGGGTGGTGATCGCGGAGAAGGGGTATGGACCGAGGCAGCGACATCGCGAGAATGGACGACGATAAGATCGAACGTGTTTTTCCAGGACTGCCGATGAAGGCAGCCTCATCACCGACGACGAGTGGACGAGGGACACACGTAACAGAGGGTGTAAAATGTGTTGATATCCTTGATGCGTTTGTGTTTGATACGTACCGTATGTTCTGTTCAGCTTCTGTGACGAAATCTGACGTGACTGGCAATCGTGAGGCGAGCTCATCGTCTTCATCTTGCGCTTCCTAAGTACGCGGACCGGCACTAAGCGCCATGCGACCAAGAAAATAGCGACATTGCGAGAAAGAACCAGTGCAAACCTCGTCGGGGTGGAAGTTTCTGCAAGTGATCATGTGACTAGAACCCTTCGTTGTAATCGGAGATTCAATCACAGCAACCCGCGTCCGTCTACTTCCCGCATCGTGTGGGGAATAGAATTAGTCCCAAGCACTCACGTCCTTGAGCAGTGTGCGATACCCCCTCCAGCCAGCGCCCGTACAAGATCGATTCCCCCAGTGCCTACGTCGGATCGTACCACCGCACGTTCTGGCCCCCATTGAGACGTCCTAGGCAGAATGGTCTCGGCGTTGCCTCCCTGCGTTCTCGGCATCTCTCCGCGTCATGTGTACTGTGGTATGGGCACCGTCATGACCTTCCGGTGAGCTTGCCCCTGTCTCGGCCTCCGATCCTGTACGCAGCATTTATCGTACGATAGTCCTCACTCGGAGATGTCGAGATCAAACCACGATCTGCCTGAGTAAATCCCTCCCAGGACCAAAGCCCTCGTTGATCTGGACTTTATGTTCGGCGAAGCGCGGTTCGATATCCTCCTGCGGGTGCATTGACTGCTCGTCCGGTTTCGACCATCGTTTAGCTCTCCCCGTCGGCGCCTTTGCAGTAGAGACAGGGTCGCGACGGAGATGATCATGGTGAACTGACGGGTACGGCCGGTAGTGCTTCGGTGATCGTTGAACCCGTACCCGTGCACGCCGAGATACGACGTAAAACTTTCCTATCCCATAGTCATCGAATTCAAGTGCGTGGCCCATTCGAGCAGATCATTGCATGAGGATCGTGTCCGTTCATCAGTAACTTCGAACGTGAGCTAGACTGTCCAAGGGCGCACTGACGGACGCGTTGGAATAACCTTGTTCGTCTTTATGAACGGTCTCCAATCTCCGGGCGCCGCGCTGGTTTACGGTATTGCCTGAAGGCGATTCATCTGTCGTGTCGACTTTATTTTCCCAGTAACTCGTACCGCGTAGATGAAAAGCAGATGATCAGCACCGTTCCATGTCAGGTCATGGTCTATCCACAGGGTGTGAGAGGGGCGTCAAGTTCGAAGACGGCGGTCCGCGCGCATGGAGTCGTATTGCTACTAAGTCAGCCTTACTCGCAAGCGTGGGTCGCCTGATCGCCATCCACCCGATCTTGGACTTCCAGGCACTAGGGTCTTCAACGTTGATGATCAGGCGGGGGCGCGCCGACGTCGCTCGCCAAGGCTTGATACTGTCTCTAATGGGATGTTCGGCGTCGACGGGGAATCAACGGTCGTATGACATCGAGGCTGCGCTGGGCTTAAATTAGGAAGTCCAAGATACAATGTATGAATCGATAAGGGAGACACGTGCCTGAGGGGCGATATAAAGGCGTACTGGGAGTGGTGTCCGCGCGCCCATCCTCCACTTAACTGACACCTCGACCGAACATGTCCTCCAACGTACATTTTCAGCCAACAGAGGGTGAGCATGGGTCGAGAGGACGGAAACGATGCTAACGAACACAAGAGTCAGCTCGGACAGAGGACAGAGCTTCCTCGGGAACCCACCAAAGCGAGCCCATAGAGGCGTCAATAAGCACCCAAGGGCCGAGGGGGCAAACCTCCTCCAGTACCGTTCCCCGAAAGAAAACAGGACCAGTCGCCATCCGTTATCAAGAAGACGTGTACCGCGTCGCATTCCTCGCCGACGGGAAACACGTCGTGACCGGGCACAGGGGCGGGGAGATTCGATGCTGGCGGGTGGACGATGGGAGCGAGGTGGGTGCGCCGATGGACGCCGGGGGTAGTGTCTTCTCCATCGCGGTGTCACGAAATGGCGGATGGATCGTGAGTGGGTTGGGGAGTGGCACGGTGCAGGTCTGGGACGTGAAGAGACGCAAAAAGGTCAAAGAAATACGAGGAGACAGCCAGGTGAATGCGGTGGACGTCTCACCGGATTCGACCAAGATCGCGACCGGGTCGTACGACGGAGCCGCCAACGTCTAGTCGCTGTCGACCGGTGAACGGCTCCTTGGACTTTGGAAACACGACCACTGGGTGACCGCTGCAAAATTTTCGTCCGACGGCCCCCGTCTCGTCGCCACCGCCACGTGGTACAAGTCTCCGGCTGTTCGGGTCTACGACGACCGCGGCCGCTGCGTCTTCAACGTTGCAATCAAAGTCGGCACGTGGCGTAACAATTCGCTCGCATGGTCAAGTGGCAACCGGCTCTTCGCCTTATCTCGCGACGGCGACGTCCACCATCTCGATGCCACCACCGGAGAGACTCTCTCGAGATGGTCCGTTCACGACGCCAGCGGTCACGCGTGCCTCGCTCTGGCGAGCAACGGCGCGTTCATCGCTACCTCAGCTGGTTCCTCGCTCTCCTTCTGGGGCGCCGTCACACACGAGCAAATCAATTCTGGCATCCAGCTCGACCATTCGGTCACATCTCTGGCTATCGGACGACTACAAGCTCGTGGCCTGTGGAGGCAAGGTCGTTTCCATACGTGACTCGAGGGATATACTCCCCTCGTCTTACCTGGCCCATGTGAGTGAATTTCGGTTCATCTAGCGGCCGTTGACTCAGTGGTGAACTCCATTAGACACGCGACGTGGCAAAAGTCGACGCCGGGCCTTCTGAGTCCGAGAAAAAGGCAAGCGAAGAGGTGGACGATGGGCCCATAGGAGAGAAGGACGCGGGTATGTTCCAATCACTCTCGTTCGTACGTCCGAGAATTCACGACCGCCAGGCGACGACTGTCCACAATTCCCCGAGACAATCATCGAGCAACTCCGCCGCGAACTCGCCAACGCTCAACGTGTTGCCAAACAGCAACGTACGTCCTCGCCCTGGCTACTCACGCTCCGTCAGTGACCATGTTCGTTAGACGACGACCTCACGCGGCTGAAATAGGCAAGCGAGAAGCTGCACGACGACTTGGCCGTCTCGTCCTCTCGGATCACAAAGTGCGAGGAAGAGATCGACCAGTGGAAGAGTTTTTATGCCACTAATGAGACTGAACTGACCACCGCGCATGAGACGCTCGAGGAGCTGGGTCGCGGAGGGTCGCCGCTGAATGCAACCCCGTGGTCACGCCCGTGACCTGGGCCCCGGCCTCGGCTGCACCGCCGCGCGCTTTCAGACCACGGGATGCACTCAACGGCGGGCTTTCGCGCTCAGTCGGAGGCCCCGCACCGCGGTCATCAAGCTGGTGTACGCCCACGGCTGTGCTGGCGTTGTTTGCACGCCTCCTCGCAGCGGATGCCGGCTTGAAGGCCAGTTCGCACGCTCTGACTGCGGGATGCACTCAATAACGAGCTTCCGCCAGCATCGGTCACGGCGGGGTCTAAGCCGACGGCGGGGTTTGTTGAAAAAGGGCGCCTCGCGCTAGGCCCTTCACAACGCACTCCCGAGACTCGCGTCATCGGACCGCAAATTTTAGCCCCGTATGGTACCTCGGCTAAAACCTCTGCCAGCGCCCAAGCGGCTCCCGCGGCGGCTCTCCGATTGCCAAAATAAAGAGCGCCCCAGAAATAGGCCTCTGAGTCGTATTTCTCGACGTGTATGTTCTTGATGTATTGTCCGTGAGGACCGTGAATCGAAGTGGAGGCAGCTTGTACCATTTCTGGTCTGCCGTCCTGTAATCGAATCAACGGACGGTCATACACAAGCGCAGCACGGACCTCGCAAGGAAACGACAAGATATCATGCAAAGGAAAATATTCGAGGCCCAGATATCGATGGAGGTGTGCCAGGACTCTAGAGTTTGTCGATGCATTTCCTCATTGAGATAGAATGGGGCAAACCGTGATGTAAATCTATATCTAGAATCACGATCCTCTGAATGCTACGTTTCAAATGCGCTGGGATGATGCGCGAGGCGAGCAACGAAGGGCTATATGCGTGTCACATACCGTGCGCAGCGCCAATGGCCACGAAACAGAAGCCAGATGGGGTGTCCTTAGTGATGACCCGGCGGCCTGACCGCGACAAACGCACACTCGCAAATATCATCTGGTCCAGCATGCGCTGGTCTGTGCATAGCCGCCACGTTGGCGTCGACTGCTTCAAGTACCACTCCGCTTGCGCCTTGAATCGCGTCCATAGAGCCTGGACACTCTGCACCACCAAGCCAACACCGAACGGGCGCGTGAAAAGGCATAAGGCGTAAAGGTACAGTGACGATACAGATTGAGTGGTGGGATCCCCTCTGGAATCCCCACCCCCTTCTCCGCGATGTTGGGCTCTCACGTGCCCACAGGATAAGGCATTCGAGGTAGACATGGCCGTCGACATTTCCATGGATATACTTGACTGCAGGGTGGTCAAGAATGGAGACGCGCGGGCATGTACGGCAGCCTGCAAAGCTCTGCGCTTTCTGGACGATGCATGTTGATCCAGTCCATTGTTTCTGCAAAAAAATCATCCCGTTGACCTCGCGAACGTGATCAACGACGGACGGCACCAGTCAGGTCAGCAGAAGAAATCGGTGGTGGGGGGGGGCTATGTGGCCATGCGCAGAGGGTCCGAATCTTCCCGAAACTTGATCGAGCATCCATCAATCTCGACAGAACTGGGGTTCCGATGTCTCTCGACCTCTTGGCAAGCCAGCCAGCTGATGTACTTTGTCCTTCAACCTCGAGTATAACTCCGATCGAGGTGTCGAGCCTCTCGAGTAGAGCTGTCACGCGTGGAAAGTCAGGTCAGCGGCACCGATTGGAATGAATGGATGCACCACCGAGCGGTCCGGGTACAAGCATGGGCTTCGTAACGCGAACGATCACCGTCTTCATCGCTGGATTCTCCAGAGGCCAGGTCACCAGAATAAGCCTTTAATGGGGACGTTTTCCAACTGGGAGCAGGGATGTTTACGTATGCCAATACTTGGCGAGACGATTTTGACGACTCGAGAGACGGCATTTCGCCAGTGGGCTGCTTAGCAGAGGGCAGTAGCTTGGCAGAGGGCGGTATGGGGGATCTGCGCTTTCGAGAGCTGAGATGTTCGAGAGGGGGTGACGAGCTTATCGGGTTCTCCGGGGGTCATAGTAGATTGGGAAACGAGCGGAGGTGGTGGAGCAGGTGGGTGTGACTCTACTGTTGAGGGCGAACGTTGAGGGGTGTTGTTGGGTTGGACGGGCTTCGAATCCAAGAGTTGGACAGAAAGTCCTCGAAGAAGGGACCTGATTCCTCTGGCACAACTGCGATCTGATCTGGGTGGGATAGCCGAAGGCGAATGCGAATGAGCAAGGAGGATGAGGAGCAGATGGTAGGCCGATGTTGGACTGAATCGCACGAGAGCGGAGTGATGGCCCAAGTCGACGGGGAAAAGAAAGCGTATTGACTGATGCTGCGTGGATGAGAAGTAAGCTGAAGAGAGGGAGGGCAAGGCGAAACGAGCACGCATGCAGTGCCATAGGAAAGATAGTGAATGGACTCGTCTCTAGTCGCCTGCTGGGAGAGTTGGGTAAAGTCGACGGGTCGGAGGAATAGATGAGTTCGCGGTTGTAGACCGAGTAGTTCGCCTTCATATACATTGGCGGTGGGGAAGACGTGGACAGTGCCTCGCTGTTCATGCTTCGTCAGCGAAGCAGATCCAGGCAAGAAAAAAAGGATGCTACTGTACGCAGCGGCATTGAGGTCGCCGTCCAGTGTAGTCAAGGCGCGCTAGTCCTTTCCCGCTAGCAATGGCCCGCCTCTTAGTACGCACCCGTGGCTAAGTTTCCAGCCAAGTCTCTCGGTTCTGATTTCCTTCGGTTTCGTCGCACGTTTTCATTCCTCGTCTCTTCAGGGCACTTGCAGGGGGCCCTTCGCCCGCACTTGGTTTCTCTCAGTTTCACGTATTTCATCTCTCGAGGCGCTTACAGAGGGCCCTTTGCCCGCACCTAGTTTCTGTTAGTTTCATTCCTTGTATTTCATTCATTCCTCACTTCAAGGCGCTTGCAGAGGGCCCTTCGCCCGCGCCTTGCTCTGCGATTTTAGTATCGTCGTACGGTGTAGGAATATTTATATGTTTTCGAAAATAGGTTGGGGTTCTGGTGAGACCTTATGCTTTGTCTTCGTCCCCAGCATAGGCTCTAGCCCGTCAATGTGTCGCTGTTTAAATTACACTACTGCAGAAAATATGATGTATTTTTGTGTTTGAAACCGTGCTGAGCCGGTGGCCTGGGATCGCATACGATTTGGAGAACGAGAAGAGGTGGTGCGGAGGATGGTGTTCCACGAAGTCGCCGTACATCTCGTCCACGACGAGCGCAACGTCGTTCTGGCACATTAGTCGTGCAAATTGCGCGATAAGCACGGGCGGATAAATCGCGCCGGTCTGACTCGGTGGAATTGGTCAGAAAACCACGGCAGGAAGGCGCGAACGACCTACAGGATTGTCTGGCGTGGCGAGCGTGATCGCCTTGGTCTTTGGTGTGATCAACTTCTTGCATTCGTCGATCGAGGGCAGAATGCCTTGGCCAGATCGAGTGTACAGCGGGACGGACTTGATGCTGAGTAAGTTAAGACTCATGCTACTGCACATCAGAGCAGTCGAGACACCAAGAAGGGGAGAGCGTACGCATGGTTGAAGTACCTGCAGAACGCGATAAAAATGGCGGTCACACGAGAAACCAGGCACATTACCATGGCACCAGAAGAATGACCTTGTCCCCAACTTTGGCGAGACACTTCATAACCGCTACGAAAGACATGTTACATCCTGCCGTGATGGCGACGTCATCGCCCGCGATGTCTGCTTCTTGTCCACAGACTGTCTTCATCTCACGGGCCAAGGCGGCGCGCAGCTTGAGTTCGCCGAGAGCGTGTCCGTAGCCAGTACTCTGAGGAGACGAGGACGTCTTGGCTACCGCGTCGAGCACAACGTCCGGAGATGGATTTCCGGGGGCGTCTTGGGACATGTCGAGGAGGGGACGGGCGAGCATCGCCGGACACACGGTGCCCCATGCCTTGGTAATGGGGTACACCGCCAGGAGCAACGTCACGGATCGAAGAGGGTGACAAAACGAACACGTGGCACGGAGGCTGGATTGTGGTGAGGACGTTGCGGGAGAGCCGAATGGTGAGGCTTGTCGACATGTCGCCAACGTCGCCGTTGAACTTGCGCGATCGTTTGGAAAGAGAGTAACTGCTGCATAGCGCCGCATCTCGGCGTGATTAGAAGCCGAGTAGACGGAGAAGTATGCACAGCTCCGCCCGATCACAGGTATGTCGATCTGACTGAAAATGACTGTGAACGATAACCCAGGGGATCCTGAAATTACGCTGGCTGACGAACCAACGGTCGCCGCGTTATTTTCGTTGTGCATAAGCGAGCGCAGACTGAATGGACACACCGATTCTCGATTGTTGAACAATTTACTTCACGATGGAGGAAGGTCCTTCGCACCTCTTCTTCTTTATGACATGGCTGACTCGGTGGGCGACGAGCAGTTGTATGAAATCCATATCGAAGAATGGTAAATATTATTTTAATCCTGAGAGGTGGGTAGGGGAGCGGAATTAGGTAGCAGTTTCGAGCCGGCAAAAGCTCTCGTCAAGGGGCACCGCCACCCCGACCGCTACCTTTCCGAGTTCGTTTAGGCGTACTTCCTATCTGCCGAGGGAGTTGGCTATGGCACGAGGCCGTACACATCGTGGGGCGTTATAGCGCGACCCCGGGCAGTAGGTAAATGGGTTGGGTTGCCAGGTTTAAGCGAGTATGTGCGTCATCGTTGGCGTGTCGAGGAACAATACTACCTGTAAAAGATGACTTATCGTCCAAGGAAGTACATGGTTGGACTCACCGCTGGTGCTATGCTGTCACCAATGCAATCATCCGGGTATATTTCACGGTGAACGACGTCACCATCGCCACCTCTGATCTGTACAGTCACGCTCTCTCCCTTGATTAGTCCTCCACGCAGTGGACCAGGAGGCAGACCCAGCTCGACAGCCTTCCTCTCGTCTAATTTCCCGCGTATTCGGGGCCCTACGATGGCATATGCGACCGTCGGTCTGAGAGCCGGACCAGAAGAGCCGACGAGGGTCCGTTCAGGGACGGGCAGTTGGTTGCTGCACTTGGACAGGAATCGTGGGACAGTCGACGGAGCGTCTGCCTTTGCGTCGACGACTCGGCCCTTGCCTTTCCGCATTTCCTGTCGTTTTTCCGGGCCGTTCAGGTTCGGAGTCGCCGACGCGCGAGACGTGGGAAACATGAATAGAATCAAGAGCCGCCTCCTCGCCTGAGCTGCCTCCCCGCTCAATGAAGCGGGATCGAAGTTGAACGCAGACGCAGCCCTGTGCAAGAGTTCCGTCGTGGCCGGCGCGTCGTTCACGAGCTGGTCCCCGCCCTCGTGTTGGAAGAACCGTTTGGTCGACCGTTCGGCATCAGCAAAAGTGTCAATGCCTAGCAAGGCCGTGCAAGGCCATGCAAGGCCTCGCCAGGCCCCGTAAGCCAAGCCGGCCTTGCTAGGCCTTGCATAGAAGCACCCCGAGCTAGCCAGGCCTCCCAGTGCCTTGCAAGGCCAGCTCGTCGCGGATTCTTACGCGGCCTTGCATGGCCTTGCTAGGCAGGCTTAGGGTTGCAAGGCCTCGCCCGGCCCTGCAGGTCACACCGGTCGGTATGGTCG
>JBBPSZ010000491.1:0-10994 GCA_038093835.1 Strobilomyces confusus
GCTCCCTTGTCGTGTTATCTATGTTCAAGTTGGGATCCTGCTCGATACCCCCAGGTCTTCACTGTATACCTAGACGCTGTAGCCTTATATACTCTTTCGGTTTCGTGTTGTATCTGGTTCGTGATGGACGTCGACTTCTTTTTCTTTTCTTTCTTTCGTAATAACTATAGTCGCTCCCGTTCGCCGTCAACGAACGTTCGGTGATAACTCGTAAGAATAGGGCAGTGAACAAGAGAATGGGTACAAGACCGTAGACGTCAATGCATGTGCATGCCATGAGATGATCAGAATTCCCGTCCTTAATGCGTTATACGACAAGACAAACGAAAGAAGGGATCTACGTTGAAAGTGGAAAAACATGCGTCGAGCGTGAGCCGAGGCAAGCATACCCGGCCCTAGAGAATGAAAAGATCGTGAAAACCGTGCGCGCGTCGTGCGAAAGAGGAAGCTATGAAGACGCGTAGAGCTTGACGATGCCGTCCGCGCCTGCGCTCGCCATGAACGGCAACGAGGGGTGGAATTCGGCGTCCAACACGCCCTCGCGCGCCTTTTCTCGGTGCGTCGTCATTTCCTGCGTACACGTTCGCGCACCGAGCAGATCCCAGAACCGTATCGAGCAGTCGTGCGAACCCGAGGCGAGCGAGAATCCGGCGGCGTCGATCGACAACGAGGTGACGCCGTCCAGGTGTGCGGGCATCGAGTACGTGCATTGTCCTGTCGCGAGGTCAGCGGAAGAACGATCTGGTCAGGATCAGCTCGTACCTGTCGTGATATCAAAGATGCGAATGAACTTGTCCTCGTGGGCAGTGACGATGATCGGCATCGTCGGGTGCGATACGAGGCGGTTCACTTGACTCGCGGGCGTGCCGTCTGCTTGACAGGTTCACTCGAGAATACAGGCAAGACGGACAGCCCACTCACCGTAGGTCGTGTCGGTAGCCAACCGTGAGACTTCTTTGCCAGTCTCGATGTCGAATATCTTTACGACCGCATCCTGGTATGCCACGGCCACCCTTTTCAACTCCGTCTTGATGGCTTCGATGGCCGTCGCGCCGGGACCTTCCTTGTCCTCTTCGCCATCCGTGCCGTCCACGCCAAGATAACCCCACGATAACCGAAGCGAGCCGGCGCCTGGCCCACTCACGTCCCATACCTTCACGGTTCCTTCAGCGCCGCAGCTCACGAGGGTGCTTTCGTCCCTGACGAGTGCGAGATCCCACACGGCGTCCGTGTGTCCGATAAGCTCGCCTCTGGATGACGACTCGTCGTATGGTGCATAGGTCGTGTGAGAAGGTGACGGAAGCGCCCATACCCGGATGCTCGAGTCAAACGATGCGCTGTACAGCAACTGGCGCGTAGGGGAGTGCACAAGACGCGTGATAGGCGCAGAATGGCCGCGAAGAGTGAGCTGAGGCTCGCTCTCTGTCGTCAGACGGGCACTGCGAAAAAATTGAGCAACAAACTACCCAGCAACGACCTTGGACGCACGTAGAGGATGCCAGACTGGCCACGTCCATACGCCATATCTTGACCGTACAATCGTCACCGCCAGTGGCCAAGCACAATTCAGTCGGATGGAACGCGAGCGCACGGACGGCATCGAGGTGACTTGAAAACCAGGATCAGCCGACGCTTCACAAGAAATGGGTCCAAAACGCACTTTCTGAGCGTCCGCTTAGCTTTCCAGAGCTTCGTACTCTCACCGTCCGCCTCATCAACGACCGTCTCGCCTTCATCCTCTTCCTCGCCGACTTCATCCGGCTCCTCATCCTCACTGTCCCTCCACTGTTGGACTTGCTGCGCGTAAGACGAACGTAGCTTCTCTTTCCATTCCCCCCCCTCGTCCGGACGGAATATCATCGTCACCGGCTTCGAAGCCTCACCCTCTAGGCGAGCCGCGGGGGTCTGCCCAATGCCGTCCTGTTGTGGCGGTTGCGTTTGCGGCTGGGAAGAAGGCTGAGACGGGGCAACGTTACGCTGCAACTGATTTTCTTGCGACGGCTGGGGCTGCGCCTGCGGGGCTTGCTGCTGTTGCTGATATCCAGTGATGGAAAGCGGCGCTCGCTCAAGCGGGGCCGAGGATGCAGGCGTACTTTGGGGGCCAGACATGACCCCCATGGCACCGGAGCCAGTGCCACTTGCGAGCATTGGGAACTCCTTGCCTGGTACACTACTAACGGCGACGCCGCCGACCGAAGGAGTAGCTGAATCTGGAAGCTGCTTCCTAGGTCGTCCGTTGTATATCGAGTCAAAGGGCGAAGGTCCCTGGCCTTGGGAGATGCCTTGCCCACCGCCCATACCTCCGGGCATCCCACCCAGTCCGACGCCCCCGGGTGCACTCGGGTTCATAACGTTGCCACCCAGACCCATGCTCGGGTTTGCGTTGGAGATGAGTGGGCGATTCGGAAGCGGGTTCATCGCTTGAGGTGAAGTGAGATACGATATCTCTTGGAGACACTGTTTGAGGTATTCTCGGCTCCTCGCGCGCGATTTGGGATCACGCGTAGTGTGGGCCTTGGCCAGAGCGACGCCCGTGGAAGTGGCGGGGGCGGGGGCGGTACCAGAGGAAACACGGGGGACGATGCCGTTGGGTACTTTCTCGGATGGAAGGGGTGAATCTAATCTTGACGTTACAGTCTGCAAAGAAAGAAGCAAAAGGGCACGCACCCTCGCTCCGGGGCGAACTTCCGCTGCTGCCGTCTTTATGGCTCTGTGCATCGTCTTTTGCGTTTTGCTGGATCGCAGCCAGTTTGGACGGGGGCGCGGAGGTCGACGGAGCAGCCAATTGTTTTGAGCTGACGTGTGCAAGTGCGACGAAAAAATTTCGCGACTTGAGTGAGATTACGTGGCGAGTCGGCGGGGGACGGGTGCTCACCGTTCCATGCGCAGAGCGTATTCGAGCATCTTGATGCGCCGCATGAGGTCCAACTTGACGTTTTCAAACGAACGACGCTCTCCTTCGAGGAGGGCGATGCGTGCCTAACACGAGCGTGAGCATGGCACACGCGACAGCACGGGGAGGCGACGGGTCGAGTTTGGGAGCGTCGGAAAGAAGGGGAAACGCTCGAAGACGACGCATCGAGGTCCGGGAGTGACACGGTGGGGACGTGAAAAGAAAACGTAAAGGACTGACCCTCATTTCGGCCCTCTCGATCTCCCACTCGTTTCTGTCGCGCTCGTATCGGCGCCATTCTGTCTGCAAAAAGTGGAGGACGCTGGAGAGGGTGAAGTCCTGGCCGTTTTGAGGTGGAGGCGGGGGTATGCCCTGGCCTTGGCCGGGCTGGCCGAGGGGGTTCTGCTGCTGGGGTGGTGGGCCCTGATTTCCCTGTGGATTTGGCTGGGGCGGGGGCACCTGGAGCGTGCCGAGCATGGGGATTTGGATTGTCTGTGGATGGTGAATGGTGGGCGGGCCTTGGTGGTGTGTTGGCGGCGGAGCTGAGGAATTAATATTTTGGGCGTGGTAAGCGCCGTTGAGTTGGTGGAACACGTCGCGCTGCTGCGATGCGGTGAGGGTATTCTGCTGCTGACGCTGGTGGGGATGGTGCTGCTGCTGGGCGGGGGACTTGAGGTTCAAGAGGAGGCGCGGCGTGGTGAGCATCGTCCCGGGCGACGAGCGGCACTTGTTGTGAATGTTTGCTGCCTACAAACAACAGACGCTCTGCACGACGACGAGCACTTTGTCAACGACGACGGCGACGACGAGGACGAAGAAAAAGAAAGGGAAAAAGAAGGAATCTAGGGACGCCCCGCACTCGGCTTGCCCGTCACCCGACCACGAGGATGTAATATCAGTCTAAAAGGATACAGAAATTATTCCTTTGTCCCTGCCGACACGCCCTTTTCCTTTGAAACTCGTCCACGTTCGACCCACCGGCGGGCATTGGTCTCTTCCGGTACAGCCAATACGCCATCTTGCCGCCCTGTCGCCACTTCTTTTCCACCTCCGCAAACCCAATCGCACTCATCAGCTCCTCTAGCCGCTCAAACGACATGTAACGCGAGTTCTCGACGCACGGCGCGGGGAGCTGTAGGCCGCTTGAGCCAGCACGGCCAAAGATCGCAAAAACACGTACAGCGAGAAACAGCAGGCCCGACGGGCTTAAAAACGTATGGCTCAGGGTGAGCATGCGGCCTGCCAAAACGAGAACTCGACAACCGGCGTAAGACGTGAGACGGCAAGCAGATTACCTCTCTCCTCGGGCTCAGGCACAAAGTTCACCACCAGGCTAAGACTGATGAGATCCCACCTCCCCCCGTGCTCGTCCGCGTCCATGGCCAGAAAGTTCTGCTCGACGATGGACGGATGCCTGCTTTCAAGGTCGATGGGCGTCGTCGCTATCCACGACGAACACGACGCGTAGTTGTCCGGTTTCAGCGCGCCCACTTCTAACAATCTGAAAAACAAACGAATGACACGGCGACTCGGCCAGCTGAGAGCGGTCTGTGTACCTGAGCGGTCCCTTGTCGCCTCTCTCGGACAAGCCCATGCCGATGAGCCACTTGATCAGCACCTTCTCGCTGCCGCCTCCCCGGTCTGAACCCTGTCCGATGCTCGACATGCGTTGATATGCTGCCAACCCGCCCATTTGTTCGAGCTCCTGCTCCACGTCTCGCAGCTCCTTTGCATTGGCTACACTGGACGCATTCTTTTGTAATCGCCTTTGCTTCTTGAGCAGAACATGGAAACGCCTGATCAACGTTCTCGTAGTGTGAGGCTTGCTGCTACACGATTGGTGTTTTTCTGGAAAGGTGACCGGTGTCTTCTTCTTGCGGGCGTTGCGCATCACGATGCCCTGCTTGAACAAACCTAGCTCGTCATCAGCCGAGGGCACCAGGGATAACACTATGATCACGACGCACGTACCCCCAACCGGCACCTACCCGTTCAGTCTCAAGAAGGTCTGAGAATTGATGACCAAACTGGGCGGATCACTCGAAGGTTGGTGGTTAATTCGTGCACAGTATTGTCGATCAGATCAACTCAGAACAGTTAAAAGATCGCCATGCCAGTTATGTTATGGGTTCTAGTAACCAATTTCGCATACAAGGAAATGATGGGGAGAAAAGGACGTGAGAGTGTGAACCACTACGGCGCAAATGGTACTGCTAATGTGTCATGGGGCGTAGTTCCAGCAAAACTGTCAACATGATTCGTCCGAATTTGGTTTCCACTGTCTGACTTAGGTCTCGGCGTCTAGTCCAGGGAAAGTTGTAGGTGGAAACGTGAGTTCGATATGAGCGATGGCCAACTCGCTCTCGGCATCGTCACCATCGCCGACACTACAGTGCGCTCTACAAAATGCATCAGCGGCATCACGACACTTCCTCTTCCTGCAATGGGGAACGAAGCGAGTCATATCGAGTTTCCGGCTTTACCAACTGCAATGTTAAGGCCCGCTTTGGGACCAGGAGCTCAATGATCTCATACATCATTTGTGAGACGGTGGGCAGATTCAATGAGCTGTGAATCATCAATACTCAGAATCCCTATCACTTACAAACTTACTCACCAATTGGAAGAAGGGGTGCTGTTCAGCGAACACATGGTCCAAGACACTAACGTTTAGTTGCCAGGCTTATATCTCGAGAGCTGGTTTTCAGATTTATCTATGGTCAGACCAGGAGAATTGGAACGGAACCCTTCCTACCATGTCCGCTCCAGGAATCTTGGACGTTTGAATGGTAGTTGGAGAATGATGAATCATTTAACTGTCTCGCAAATCTTGGGATGTCGATCTGCAGGTACTAGATGCTACGGCGAGATCTATATTTTGGCCGACCTGGACGGCGGCAGTCGAAGGATGGGAAGACGTTGCCGAGGTTCTTCATGACACAACTGGGTGTCAAGTCTTACCCCACGCTGCACTGACAAGACTTGTTGCGTGGTGGAGAGAAATACAAAAAAACGCCCCCGTGACTTAGTTCCCTCGGACCCTGCGAGGTAGCCGCTCCGATCGTACGTGTACCAGTGCGCGAGAGGCCAACAGTGAGTGCATCACCATCTCCCCACCGCCAGCACTCCCATACTTCATCAGCGTCGCCAGAGTGAGCCCCGACCGCCCCAAACGTGGAAAAAAGCGGCACACACCCTACCCGAAGACGACTCAATGACGCTGACAGATCGCGTCCCTCACCCGTCTGGAAACGTCCTTCCAGCGCTTTCTGTACTTCTTCCCGTCCGTCCTCAGCGTGAGCGTCCAAGCGATGAGGGTGAAATCGGTACGAGGCGCGATGCCAGCGAAGAAAGCGGCGACGGCGGGCACGGATTCCGCCTCGATGATCGACTCGAGGACGTCTACATGCAAGCGAGATGACCTTCGTCCGACGTTGACCGTGCCGCTCGGGGGCAGTTCGACGTATCCTCGCGTGTCGACGGCGACACAGATCACTTTGAGCGACCGGCACATCTGCAGAAGCCGACGCAATCCATCCAGACTGATTCCTCCCGGGATCTCCCAGCCGGAAAAGGTATTGATGCTGAGGTGCTCCAGGCGCGGCCACGCCGATGCTAGTTCTAGTAGTTCGTCATTCGCGCCCACTTTCCATCCGACGTCAAAGTCGATGTGACGAAGATGGCGGAACGCCATGCACGGTCGCAAGTCTTGTACACCAAGCAAAGGAGCCTGCGGCTCCGGAAAAGCACCCAAGAAGAAGACCATGATGTTTTTGATGGTATGGCCGGAATTTGATATCTTGAGGCTTTCCCAGAAGGAGGAGAGATCCTGCCTGGAAGGGCACCTGGTGATCTGGGAAGTGAATCGTGTAATAGCAGGCAGTCGGGTGTGGAAGAGGAACTGCGAAGTAAGATCCCAGCTTTCGGAACCTAGTTCCAGGATATGCAGATTGGAGAAAGAAAGGGGTGAGTCAAAGACCGGCAACGTCCTGCTCAGCGAGAATTCAAGGTGGAACAATGCCGGCATGCGAGAGAGACAAATAACAACGTTGATATCCAAGGGAGTCATAGGACAAATCACACGCCGTGGGTTTCGGAACTGGGAAATACAATTCGAAGCGAGCGGACCGGCCTCAAGACCGTGTAGGTTTTCGAGGGTAAAGTCTCTGATACGGGGGGAGAACTTGGGTAAAAACTCGAGAGCATACTGCAACCAGTCTGGGATGTCGAGGTCGTCAAAGAGACCGACAGACACCAGGTTCGGGAAAAGAGGCTCAGTAGTTGGAGGGTTCGAGAGTATTCTGAGGGAGTCGGGGTCGAGTTCAATACGACCGAAGTTGACTATAGAATGGATGCGATGGGTGTAACTTTGAAGGACTTCCCACTCGATCCGTGTAAGTTGTCTGCTGGCCGAAAACTTGGAAGGTAACCATGATCAAACAGAGCTGCAAGGGGTACCCGTAACCACCCCACCTTCTTCTTGGACCATCGATGAAATACTTGCGGAAAACTTCGCATGATAGGGCGCAGGTCGCGCAAATTCCTCCAGAGTACATCTAGCGCTGGATCTTTGAATGCGCAGCATGTCCTGGCCAGAGAGGCTAGATCAGAGTTTGATATTGCACTAGGCCCGTGGTGACCGAAAATGTTCGAAAGGATCTCTTGTATCTGGAGCGCTTGATGCATCCTGACGAAGTTGAACGAGTTGGTCCGAGTTCAAAGGTTGAAGTTTGGTTGACGTAGATAACTAATTTCAACTCCGAGGCCTATCGAGTTATATACACCCCACTACAACAGGACTGCACCGTCGCGCAGTCACGACTGTAGGCCACCCACGCCGCCCACCGATGCCAGGTGACGGCAACAGCATCGACGAGCAAGGGCTGCACAAGCTCGAGTGACTGTACAGCGCCCCAAGGTGTATGTCCGAGTCATAATTGCTCGTTTGCAACTAACCATGTTTTCTGCATCAAGCTAGATCATGGGATCGCTCACACCGGGATACGTCGTGCGTTCACCGTATCCATTTAGATTATACATTGAGGGCGAAACGTCATCGAAAACAATATCCTCTTCAGTGCCCCTTCCGTACAACTCGAAACTACCGACAACTCCGTTGCCATACACATAGAAACTGATGTGAGACTGGATCTCGGTACGAAACCAAACTTTACCGTGATTATTTAACATGGGGTCGACTGTTGAATGATTAGTATGCAACAGGTGTCGACGTCGAGATCAGACTGACTCCTGTAGTACGGGGTATGCTTACTACGCAATCGTCTGAGGGCGTAGTGGCATCAGAAGAGACGTCGCGCGACACGTTCAACTGGCATGACGTCGACGACAACCAATGCAACCGAACCAGAGAGGACGGCGAAGAGAGAGAAACGCATTGTGTTCGTAATAGAGCAGAAAAGGCGAAGACTGGAGGTGAGCTCGAGTGCTTGAGGAACTGGGGCGACGCAGGACGCGTTTATTGTATCCGCCGTCTACAGGGTGTGAGTCGAACAGGATCTTTCATCATGTGATGCGTACAATGCGTACTTCGAATCGGTTCCAGAAGTTCCCTCAAACGACCCGGAGAGGCTCCATTGAGTCACTGATTCCGCTGCCTGAGGCCCACCCAATTTCACTCACTGATCGGGCGAACTCTACGGCACATAGCACTTTGACTAGTTCGCGATTGACGTTCGGAGTGGGTCTGCATCATTGAAGATGTCGTTTCGTGCGGTGCGCTGTTCTCAAGAGTGGTTCCGTCGGGCTACACCTGCGCGACTACTTCGACTCCACGCGTCAGCATGCGCCCGTCGGAATGGCACTATCTCGTACTACGTGATCAAGAAGCCGTCACCCTTCTCTGCCAGAGCGCGTTATCGACGACCCCCCATCAACGGTGGCGGGGAGCTTGGCGATATCCCACTGGTCCTGACGCGGTGGTCTCTGATTAAATCCACGTTCCGATCATTTCCGAGTCTGCGGCCATCAGGGAAGTTTGATCGGGCTCGCTTGTGGCAGTCACAGGCTCATGCCTCCCTTGAAGGTTCAGCAGGCTCGAAAGGCTGGCCCCAGCGCGGAGGAGACGGTGCTGAGCATTTCTTCGCCGTCTCAGAAGTTAACTACATACTTCTTAGTCCGCCATCGAGTCGGCGAACAAAGTGGCAGGTCCGAGTCGCTAGTGGTTCCGCCATCTCAGGCTGTACCCTCAAGTGATGTCTCTGGGGGCAACGATGTTGATTGTCCACATGAATACTTGTCGTTGTGCAAGTTGTTCGGTGCACTGCAACCGGCGGACAGTTCAACAGTGCGCGTAATCTAGGATCGGGATAGTAATGTCAAGTCACCTGTTATCACGCTTCGCTTGTAACATCTATTTGTAACTTCAATTACAACCTGCACCTAAAGGTGATTAATGACTTGCGCTAACTAATACAACAGCTTAACCAACGAACAACAAAGCTTAAAAGAAAGTGAATCGCGTCTAGCGCTTTACCAATCGTACCCGCCGAGTAAAAACATTTTAAAAATCGACGTTGAAAGACATATATCCCCTCATACGAAGCCAGGTCCACCCCGCTTGGCGTCTATTCTCTCGAAGCGGTCTTCTTCTTGGCGCTGTTGGGCGTTAGCACTTGTTGAGATAATGCATTATGGATG
This sequence comes from Strobilomyces confusus, assembly GCA_038093835.1. Lineage (NCBI taxonomy): Eukaryota > Fungi > Basidiomycota > Agaricomycetes > Boletales > Boletaceae > Strobilomyces > Strobilomyces confusus. Next base: position 9,551 of record JBBPSZ010000491.1, read on the forward strand.
TCACTTACTCTCTTGATGAGACACATGTTTGCCAAGAAGAGACCGATGACTATCGCCATAAATCCATACATAGTGCTGGAGCCGATTAAGAGGAAGCCACGACCAGTCAAGAGGTGCTTACCTGAAGACGTCGTTCAATCTCGTGTCCGCGAATTTAGTGATTGGCGTGACGCAAAATTGGTTCACTACCATGGCGGCAGCCGCATTAGGACAGACGTTGCCACCGAACGCGACCTCATCATTGGCATTAAAATAACCGCAGCAACGGAGCTGTGGGACACATTGAACATTAACTCCGTGTGGTCATCGTGCTGCGCACCATATCTTGGATGGCAATCTTGGTAGCATTGCTCTGCATGCCGAACACACTGTGATAGTTGTTGCGTTCGTGAAGCGTGAAGAACCAAATGTATGTGCCAACGAAGAGGATCGCGATTGCATTGACGAGGAGCATCCAGTTGAGTATAACGAGCGATCTTGTTCCCCGTATGGTGACAAGAATGAGTGAGCTGACGAAGGTTGCCAAAAAGATTATTCCCAATACGGTTCCACCTGACAAGAGCGGGATCAGTCAACGGATCCTAACGCTGCCCGAAAAAAAATACCAGTGAGGTCGGTGGAACTAAAGGTGAGGTTGAGGAGCAAGTCGGACTGGCGCCAGACGAACGAGAGAAGGAGCGTTATAATTCCTGCCACCAGTAGGCAGAAATCGAAGAATGACCACGCAAGCATGAGACGCTTGGACACCATCTTGGCCGAACGAATAAACGACGAATGTAAATGATATGGGGCTTGGCTCGTCACGATGCCTCTCAGAGAACGTGAAACACTAGGCCGGCTAGAGTTGGAATGAATGCGAAGGACGGTCAACGCCTGAACTACCGGAGCCGAGTAAGTCGAAGTAGTGGGCAGCAAAGAGGTGGGGTCACTGAGCAAACTCGACACAGTGACAGTTGTTAAATACTCACAATGTAGTGTTGATTGCCGAAAAATTGCGATGCTCACCGGGAGGATGTGCAGCGAATGATGGTTACTTGGTACCGCAGTGTGAAATATCAGTGTTCAACGTTCCAGGCCCTGCTTAAAACGAGCGACGGAAAAAAGGGTGGAGGAGGAGCGGAAGAGGGAGAGGGAGAGAAAGAGAAAGGTGTGCAGGTGGAACGTGTATGACACTGGGATAATAACATGTCTCGGCTGCGTAATATAGGTAAGACAAAGTGCAGTCACCATGGCCACTCTTTTTCCGCATAGAGACCGTATCCCAGGCCTAGCCTTTTTCGACGCACACCACACCGCGGGGTGAGCCATACCCTTGTTTCCACTCACGTACTCGCTCTCACCGTCGGGCAGTCATAATGTCCACCAACTCGTCCACCACGCCAGGCGGAGGATCCCTCCTAGTAGCCTGGCAACTCAAGTCTAAGCACGTCCTGATCGTCGGCGG
>JBBPSZ010000492.1:0-10993 GCA_038093835.1 Strobilomyces confusus
TGAACCTGCTGCGGCGACCATTCGTTTCCCCTTCCGGATCTCGAAGGGGGTATAAAATGGGAGGGCAACAAGACCACTGGCCATCAACAACCAGTCCATTCTTTCCAGTCTCCAGCACTCTTACCACCCCACCGTCTCCACTGCCAACCATGTTCACTCGCTTCATCGCTCTCCTTTCCGTCGTTGCTCTCGCCGTCGCCGTGCCCGGTGTCTCTGAGGCCCGCGGTAACAGCGACAAATGCAGCGGTGGCGCTGTCAAATGCTGCAACCAGCAGCTCTCTGTGCGTTCTCCCCCCACCATGCTTGATTGTCGTTGATTCACTGACATGTCTTTTTCTAGGGCGCGACTCCCTTTAAGTCCGACGGCAAGGACCTCATCGGCGCGACTCTCAGCGCCGTCGCCAATGCTGGCCTCCAATGCTCCCCCATTGACGTCATCGCTATTGGCAGCGGTGCGCAGTGCCAGTCCCAGACGGTGTGCTGCACTGGGAACCAGGTCAGTTTGTTTGATGCACCGTCGGTGGGTCGTCTGTGTTTACCTTTTGCGCTGTGCAGACCGGCCTCGTTAACATCCAATGTGTTCCCATTGGTCTCAATGCTCTTTGAAGTCGGTATCCGACGCTCCGCTCTTTACTTTACAGAAAAAAAGTCTTTGTTGGATACTGGCGCTCTCCTTTACAAGTTGCTTCAGATGTGGCCTATCTGTTGCAACTTAGAAAATACTATATCATCTGACTCCTTTAAATGGTGTGATTTGTCGACGGCGGACTTTCATCAATGGGTCGATCGCTGGCTCGTTCAGTCATGTCCGGTAGGTTACGGTATAGTTCATTGGGGTCAGTGGGTGACTAGGGGCCGTTCACGCGGTGTTGAAAGCTCTCATAGTGGCCATCGCTTGTTGGTTGCTGAGTAGCCAATGGGATTAGCACCGCTGAGTCAAATTCAATCACCGCTGGATAAGCATGAAGACCTTTACGCTCTACCGCTATGCAAAGTAGGTAATGTATTTACTCATACGGGGTGATGATGACATAGAGGAATTGTATGCAAGTACAGCCATGCTGGGCCTGCGTCTCTCTAATCTAGAGAAATGCGCACACTGAACACTATCTAGGTATCATAGGCGGGCCGGAGACCATTGTACCGGCACGCCACAGACGTGAACGTGGGGTTTCGACTCCCCGCTCCGAGTCTGCCGTTATAAGTTGGCGACGAGTGTGCATGGGTCAGACTCACTGTTTTACCAAGGCAGCGATGATCACGTATAAGCTACGAATGCTGACGGTCATACAGCTGGTCCAATCACGCCGGCCCTTCGCACGGCCCTCAAGTACATTCGCTTCAACTTGACACTGACGCGACGTGGCGATCGCCGGTGGGTTGCACACCCTACACTCAGCTCCCACCCACTCAACCTACCAGCACCATGGGCGTCGGCGGCACTCCTACTACGGTTCAAGAGAGTTCCCTGGCACATCTGATTGATCCCAAGAGGAAGTGGTACAACAACCGACGGTGAGCCCCAATCTGGTCGCCTTCAAGTTGCTTTATCCCCATATCTGGGACGCTATCGACAGTCTCATAAGTTGCACTACCACGGGCTACGACGGTAGCATGGTCAACGGACTGCAGAGTCTCCCTCAGTGGGAGTCTGCTTTCAACTACCCGTCCAAGGGGAGACTAGGCCTGCTCGGTGCCATCCAGGTATGTTCTTGCATCTATGGTCTATCGCCATTGCCCGTGACTATGTAGACCATCGGTGCCCTCGCAGGCTTTCCATTCGCCCCACACCTGTCCGACGGCGTCGAGCGTTGTCGAGCAGTCTGGTTTGGGGCGGCCATCATATGCATCGCGGTTGCCATCCAGAGCGCTTCGCAATCCGTCGGCATGTTCATCGGCCCTCGCTTCTTGGTCGGTTTCGGAAACACATTTGCAGGCAAGTTCCATAACGACCTTATCGATCCTCGGGTGATACCTGCGTGCTGGCGAGTGTGGACATATCACGCCTAGCCAACGCTGCTCCCATGTTAATTACTGAACTTTCATATCTAACTTATCGAGTTCCCTTGATATCAATGTATAACTAACTGTCTATTGTCTTTTGGCGCCATGATGTACGTACCCTTCTGCATATGATAGACCTCCGGACTCACGGCGATCCTGGGTCGTGCCGCATGGACGACGCTCGGTTCATTCAGGATTAATAACTCATGGGCATAGCATTTGCCATCGCTGATGCAGGGTCTTCTGTGTTATTCAAGTGGCCTCGATACTTTTTGCACACGAGTCGCCCCATTGGCTCCTCAGCAAGGGACGTGACGCCGAAGCGCTGAGGACGCTGATGGCAACGAGTACGGTTGTCACTCAGCGTCAATGTTTGATAACACGCTAACACTACACTAATGTCTTTGTAGGCAAGACCCCCTCGTGCAATTTGAATTCAACGAAATCAAGACCGCTATCGAGCTCGACCGGATTATGGCAGCCAACGTCGGTTGGAAGTCGCTGTTCGCCACGCCGGGAAACCGTAGATGCATGCTGATCATCATCGCCATCGCCATCTTCTTCCAGCGGTCCGGCAACGGCATTCTCGCGTACTACTTCTCCAAAGTTTTGGCACAGATTGGCATCATAAACTTCAGAACGCAGCTCCTTATCAATGGGGCCCTTCAGATATGGATCGTGATCACCCCGTTGTTCGCCTCGTCCATGGTCAATCGTCTTGGGCGTCGATTTCTCTTTCTCGCCTCAGCGGGCTCGATGACGGTGCTCTACACGGCGCTGGTGATCTGTTTCGCCGAGTTTGCAGAGCATGGCGTGACAGCGGCGGCCCGCGCCGCCGTCGTGTTCATGTTTCTGTGTGGGGTCGCGTACTCGCTTGCGCTCAGCCCGCTCGTGATCGCGTATATGGTCGAGATCCTGCCATTCCACCTCCGTGCCAAGGGCGTCGCGATCTTCTTTTTCACCGTCTCGCTCGCGCTCGCCGCGCCGAGGTGGAAGTACTACGTGCGTTCCTCGCTCCGCTCTTCGCCGTCGCGCTGACCGAGCGCCCAGCTCGTGTACGCGTGCTGGCTCGCGTTCGAGTTCGTCTTTCTGTGGTTCTTCGTGGTGGAGACCAAGGGCAGGACGCTGGAGGAGACGGCGGCGCTGTTCGACGGGGAGGACGCTGTCGAACGGATCACGCGCACCGTCACCATGGCGCACGTCGGGCACGGGGGCGGCTCGCACGAGAAACAGGAGATGGATCGGACGAATGCTTGACGTGACGTGCACTGCATCTCCTCTTTCTCTTGGCTTCGAGGTGACCATGTAATTTATGGGGGTGCGCAGGAGACGCCCATCAGCACGCCCATCACCTGACCACCTCGGATGACATGGAACTGCGCCTCGTCCGGTTGCTGGGCAGTTCGTTGTGACTCTGAGCGGTTCAGGCCGGCCGCATCTGAGAACCCGATCGTCATTCTTTCCGAGCAGCTCTTGCGTGCAAGAGGATGTCGCAGAGCTCGCTCCGCTATTGGGGTTTGACGAGGTCCGAGTCGTTCAAAACTTCAATATTGTCATAAACGGTTTCAACGTACTACAGTGATTCTCGATTACGATCCCCTCTGTGACACCACTCGCCTTACCTCCCCAGTGACCTTCTAAACAAGTAATCTCCAAGTAATCTCCAGGCTGTTTTGATAAAACACGCTTTGATGAAGCCTTCCTGAAAATTTCAGAGCCGGCGCTCAGGTGCGTACGTGGTCTCGATCATGGGCCTTTCGGGTCCACCGAGATCGGTCTGGACTCTACATGCTGGCACCATAACTCATTTTTTTAGGGCGTTACACCGCCCGAATAGCTCCAAGGGAATGCTGCGAGGCGAGGCCTTTGAGTCGTTTGGCCTCGTGCCAGTGAATCTGACCGCATCGACCTTGATCGTTGCTCGCGCCGAGAGAACCTCACACGTACGCGGCGCCCTGCCGAAGAAGCGGTTCACTGAAATGCCGTGTTGCTTCTTTTAGGACTGAAATGTCACGTCACCGGCGGCGGTAGTGGGCGGTCAATGAGTCGCTCGTACGTTTATCCGATATAATTGTTCGGCGGTCACCGCACACCCTGAACCACTCAGTGCTGCGGCGGCCATTCGTTTCCGTCTCGATCAACGTAACACAACGCACGCCCTTCCGGATCTCGAAGGGCCCAGCGGATTTTGAAAGGAAGAGTCGGCCCCATGCGGGACTGCCTGCTCTATAAAATGGGAGGGCAACAAGACCACTGACCATCAACAACCAGTCCATTCTTTCCAGTCTCCAGCACTCTTACAACCCCCACCGTCTCCACTGCCAACCATGTTCACTCGCTTCATCGCTCTCCTTTCCGTCGTTGCTCTCGCCGTCGCCGTGCCCGGTGTCTCTGAGGCCCGTGGCAACAGCCAATGCGACGGCGGCGCTGTCAAGTGCTGCAACCAGAACATCGATGTGAGCTGTCTCCCCGCTGGACTTTTTGTTGTCGGTTCGCTTATGTCTCTTTCCAGGGTTCAACCCCCTTCAAATCCGACGGCAAGGACCTCATCGACGCGACTGTCACCGCCGTCGTGAACGCCGCCATCCAATGTACTCCCATTGACGTCATTGGCATCGGCAGTGGTGCGCAGTGCCAGTCCCAGACGGTCTGCTGCACTGGTGATCAGGTCAGTTCACCAGTCGTCGACGGGTCATCTTTATTGACCGTTCCTTCTCGCTTTGCAGACCGGTCTCGTTAACATCCAATGTCTCCCCATTGGTGCCAACGCTGCTTGAAGTCGGTATCCGACGCCTCGCTCTTTACTTTACAAAAAGTCATTTTGTTGGATGCCGGCACTCTTCTTTCTAAGTCGCTTCGGATGTGGCCGATCTGTTGCGACTGATACCTACCTTTGAATATATTGCATCGTTTAACTCGTCAGTTGAATCGTGTGATCTGGCAACGGCGCGCTTGGATTAATGTGGAGCGCTTACCGGGCCTTTGTTCAGTCACGCCTTTCGATGGAGGTGACTGACGAGAGTTCCTACTATGAACTTACAGTTTGCGACCTGACTGTAAGCAAAGTAGCTGATTGTATTGAAAGTATTGGGAACCGCGCTCCTCGTGGTGTTACTCCCTTCCATATAGCATGTGTTGGCGGCATCAAAAACATGAGAGAACAGCGTATGATCGTAATACATGTTTCATAGGTCTAGGCGAATGCAAAAGACGTGAAAGCAACCAAAGGGAAGGGGTAAGCATTGGTGCTCAATCAACGTCTGAACCGCTTCGGATCGTGGCTGTCGCCAGAGCCGGCGTGCGATACGCGGCATGCGCCAGTATTCTGCTGTTGCTGGTGTTGTTGTTGCCTCTGAGCGAGACCCATGCCTTGGATCGGTGCGCGCGTGGAAGTGCTCGCTCTGGTGACGGCATCATGACAATGAGTAGATGGGCCGACGTGGAGCACGAAGCGGGACGCACTGCATCACGTCTGCGCTTCGTTTCAGCGCGTTCGTCGGTCCAGCACCTTGTGGGCTCCCCAATGTCCGCACGCAGGCGGGTGCGACAGGCTTGGGAATGTGATTTACGGGCGGTTTCTGCGCGACAGAAGAATGAACCGAAGCAAGGAGTGGAGGAGACGACGCATATAGGCAGTGAGCGAGGAAAGGATTCTCGAAAAGAAAAAAGGTTACCATGCCAAGTGTAGATCCTCCCATCGAAGCCGAACGAAAACGTGGAGCATCCTGCACTGAAGATCCTGTGCGAGTACTCGGTGTCGACGTGGATGTGGATACAGACGCGGTGTTTAATGGACCACTTGGAGGTACCCCGCTTGCCCAGGCATTGGGTTGCGCCTTGACGGACGTCGAAGAGGGTGGTTTCGCAACGGACTGTGCTTGCGTTTCATTACACGCATTCACATTTGAATTTTCGACAGAAAAAGACGCCCCAGTGTTCAATCCACTCTCAGTAGGATCACGTACCTGAGGCTCAGGCTGAGGGCTATCCAGCTCAGGTTCCTGCTCGAGCTCAGACGCGTCCATCATAGTCACGCCGCCCGTGCCTTCATCGAAGTCGATCGGCCGCCCGAGGTCCCCTTCGCCAAGGTCGACAGAGGCAAAGAACGCGCCCTCCTGGGTACTCAGCGGGAAAGCGTCGTCGTCGTCATCGTGGTTGGCCGGAGCATTGACCTGGATTTCACTAGCATCGTGCATCAGCTGGTCCGCTGCGTCGACGGAAGGTGCGCGAGCTAGCATTGGCATCGACTCCGCGAAAGGCACGCTACGTTCAGTGTCACTGGACATCCGAGCAAGCGGAGACGTCGCGATCGCGATCGGTGGAGGTGCTCGTGGAGGCGGGGGTCGTTGAACCCGTACAGGCGTTTGGACAGGCGTCGCCATTCCAAGGGGTTTCAAAGCGCCAGCGGCTGACTCGTGACTAACTAGGGTTTCCGAACCCGATCTAGAGGTAGATGCCCTCTGAGGCAGCGCCGCAGACGAGGTCCGGCCTTGGGCTTGTTGTGCAGCGGTGGTGATCTCCCGACGGAGATGTCGGGGCACATACGCGATAAGTGGTGTCTCCGGAAGATGGCCCTCGTGCTCATCCTTGACGCCAGCCCCCTTGCCACCCGTCGACGGAGTCTCGACTTGGTCGCGGGACACAGTCGCAGGAGCATCTGGCACACGTTCCTCAAACTCGGGTCGGCGGTACAATTCGCTCTTGTCAAACTTTGCCTGAACGCGATATCTGTATGAGGATAGACCCCCATCAGAAATGGATGCGCACCGGGGGGACCTTGATCTTGACGACTTCCTGCGTGTACGACTTGTCGTATAAACAGTTCCCTAACAAATTTCCGAAGTTTCGAAGGGTGCGTTTGAGCGCATCGGTGATCGCTTCTTTCTTACACTAGAAAACATGTCCAAGGGACAAAAGGGGATATACATCGACATGCCGCTCTCTCGATCTACGCAACAATATGACGATAGAAATCAACATCTCCAACTCACCTTGTCTAGCGCTGCCGCCTTGCTCTTGCCGTTCTCCAACATCCCATACCCGACATCTTCGTGATATGTCCCATCTCTGAGAGTCACGCGTACGATGGCCGTCACGCCGATGCTGAACTTTCTCGACTCTTCGCTGTAATCTATGAAGTCCGTCGAAAGATTGACGATACTCGAGCTCCAGCCGTTGAAACCGAACACTTCGTTTGCGAGATTGATGATCTTCCATCCCTCAGCGTAAGTGAGCTTGGGGCCGCCCGCTGGACCGGGCCGTTGGCTGATGTATTCAGGACCGAGTTTTTTATTGAGTTTCGCTTGGAGGGTGGCAATCTGTTTAGCGGTGACGCTATCGTCTGTCAACGGGGTGGTTCCAAAGAGCACGGGCGAATGCGGTGCGGTGCCGTGTGCGCGTGCGTCAAAGGACATGGCGCCGCTGGTGACGATGTTCGGCGAGCTAGGTCCAGCGGGGCCGTTGCTGAAGGCGCTGAGAAGATGACCACTGAACGCGCCTGCCATGAATGATCGATGATGGTGGTCAGGAGCAAGACATGCCAGGGGCTTTTTTCAAGACGCGACACTGCCCAAGTAGGAAACCCACTGGCCCGGCACTGAAACAATAGCCGACATACTCCGAGTGCCCAAGAGACGTCCCACATGCGATCAACGGCCCTTTGCACGCATGGACAACTCCACCTACTGACCATGTTCGGAGGGATCCCCGGGGTCACTTTATAAGTAATTGATTGATGAACCGCTCGCTGCTCAGCTGTTGTCAATGTAATCCGTGCGCGGCTAAGCGGACACTATGTAAGACTCGGATGCTCAATTGCCGTAAAATTTCCTTCCCATCATCCTCGTCCTCTCTGGTGTCCAGTCTTTTTTAAAAAAGGACATCATGGGTGCCGGTGGTACCGCCGTGGTTCAAGAAACCACATTGACACATTTGATCCACCCAAAGAGAAAGTGGTACAATAACAGACGGTAGGTCGCACGTCCCGTCGCTTTGATCCATTCATCCACGTGCCCTCAGACTCATTGCCCTCAATGCGTGGATTGTTCTTCTGTATGTCCACAAGAAAGTGCATTTCGGTGTTTCTGATGGTGGAGATGGCTGGCAGTCTCTTTACATCGTCGACCACGGGTTACGACGGCAGTATGATGAACGGTTTGCAGAGTCTTCCTCAGTGGGAGTCAGCCTTCAACTTCCCATCCAAGGGGAAACTGGGACTGCTCAATGCGATCCAGGTGAGCACTTTTCCGCATGCTATACTCCTCATTGACAGTTGGTGCGTAGAACATTGGCGCGCTCGCAGGTTATCCGTTTGCTCCATACCTTTCCGACGGCGTTGGTCGTCGTCGAGCAGTCTGGTTTGGCGCGGCCATAATGTGCATAGCGACCGCCGTTCAAACTGCTTCTCAATCTGTTGGAATGTTCATCGCCGCTCGCTTCCTGATCGGGTTTGGAAACACATTTGCTGGTAAGTTCCACACCAAATCTATGTCAAACATTTCCGCAGCGCCTGCTGAAATGCACAGCCAACGCCGCTCCCATGTTGGTTACCGAACTTTCATATCCAACGTATCGCGCTCCCTTAACATCCTTGTATAACTCTCTTTGGTATTCTGGTGCAATCATGTATGTAACTTTTCTTCCATGATTTGAGCCCTCGGCTCACAAGGTTCCCCGTTAGTGCAGCATGGACAACATTCGGTTCGTTTAGGATCAATAACTCATGGGCTTGGCGTTTGCCGTCGCTGTTGCAGGGTATTCCCTCTGTCATTCAGGTAGTTTTGGTACTCTTTGCGCCCGAGTCTCCTCGTTGGCTTGTCAGCAAGGGACGCGAAGCGGAGGCTCTGAGGACACTAGCCTATTACCACGCTGATGGCGACGAGTATGTATTCACCTATATTCTCTGCTCTCAGTGCATTGAAATACTCGTAGACAAGATCCTGTCGTACAGTTCGAATTCAAGGAAATCAAGGCCGCCATCGACTTTGATCGGACTGTCGCCGCCAACGTCGGCTGGAAATCTCTCGTCAGGACCCCAGGCAATCGGAAACGCATGCGCATCATCATTGCCATCGCCTTCTTCTCGCAGTGGTCGGGGAACGGTCTTCTCTCGTATTACCTTTCCAAAGTCTTGAACCAGATCGGCATCACCAACTCGAGCACGCAACTGCTCATCAACGGTGTCCTCCAGATCTGGAGTCTCATCGCGGCGCTGTACTCCTCGTACGCCGTGAATCGTCTCGGTCGTCGGTTCCTCTTCCTCTCCTCCGCTGGTCTAATGACGTTGTTCTACATGGCGCAAGCGATCTGTTTCGCCGAGTATGCCAAGCACGGCACGGCAGCGGCGGGCCACGCCGTCATTGGCTTCATCTTTCTCTTCTCATCTGCCTACGCGCTCGCGTTCAGTCCGCTCGTGATCGCCTACACGGTCGAGATTCTACCCTTCAATCTCCGCGCCAAAGGCCTCTGCTTCTTCAACTTCATCGTCTCGCTTGCCCTCATCTTCAACCAATACGTGAACCCCATCGCTTTGGCCGTCCTCGGGTGGAAATACTATGTACGTCCTCATCAATTCAGTTGACCGTTCGCTCACGTTGGCTCGTTTGTTCCGCCGGACGATCGTAGATCGTGTATGTGTGTTGGCTCGCCGTCGAATTTGTCTTCTTGTGGGTCTTCATCGTAGAGACCAAGAACCGGACGCTGGAGGAGACAGCAGCGCTATTCGACGGCGAGGACGCACTCGATCGGATCACACACAACGCGATGGCGCATGACGCGCGTGACGGCTCTGAAAAACGGTCGACGGGTCAGGAAGACGCCTGACGCCCCACTTCAGATATCCGACGTCGTGTTCCATTTTCTCTTGGGTTTGGGGTCTTCATATGACCACCTTTGGGATCATCCATCAATCGCATTCCAGGTTTCTGATGTCGCTTCATTATTGAAAATGGTGCCTGCCGCGGGGTTCCAGCATTCACGTGTTGATTACTTGCACGTTTGCGTCGGAACATGTTCGCATGCCGCATCAGTATTCACCGCATTAATATATCAGTGGAAGTCCGACGGGGGGAGTCACGTCACGATGCACTGCAAACATTGTCGCCGTCGGTTCACCCACATCACGCCAAGGCGATGCAGCAACTTTTGGTAGCATTAAACATTGTCCTCTCAAGGGCGGCGTGTTCGAGACGCCAGACCAGTCTCTCGTCTTACGCAGGGCAGTCTCATCAGCAAAGATAGACAGTGAGATGATCAGGTGTCATCTAGGGGATACCCCCAATTAGGACCATGTAGGTCCGCTGATGAGCCTGCAAGGCGACACAAAAGCATCAACAACGTCGTTGTAGACCAGGGTGTCGTGCGTTCCAAAGGGTGCACCGCCGCGGTAGAGAAACGGGCGACGGCGTGAGATGGGGAGGAAGTACCCACCCAGTCATCGGGACGCAGTTTCAATGTTTTCCCGTCGTACGCACGGCGAGGGGTTTCTGGTACGTTGCGCAGTTCGTCAGGACTGGCCCCAGCGAGAGGCGCTCGAGGATGACGGTGACGCTTGGATCTTGCTCGCGACGAAAGACGCACGTGGCATCTGGTGCGTGGTGAGCTTCGCAGCTTTCGAGCTGTCGTGGGGTGAGGAGAGAAGGTGGGGGACGTTCGCCCACCTTTGATACGTCCGAGTCAGTCCAGGTGTAGAACGAGCACGTACCATTGAGCAACGAGGAGAGTAGTACCAGTGCTGAGACAATGCAATCGATCATGATAAATGTAGCTTCGATACTTACTAGTCCAGACGTCAAACGTCGCGCCACGCCTTTGCGTCGTCTGTGGCACAAAGAAGCACGAAACAGTGATAATTGCCAACAGCCTGTCCAGTGTCCTTGACTCTGAGGTGGCCAATCAATAAGCCCAGATCCTCGTCATGGGCTTATTAGTTCAATATACATATGTGATTCCTTGACGGGGTCGGAGTTGCTTGACTCCGCGACTCCGCAAG
>JBBPSZ010000493.1:0-10993 GCA_038093835.1 Strobilomyces confusus
CTCTGGACTGGCCTTGTATATCCTGGACAAAAAATAAGTGAGTGAGCCCTGAGTAGGTCTGCTGCACTGATAGAACAGTGGAATCACGTGACGAGGTCGTAGGAAGACATACCATCCGTTGTTTCTTTACGGGACGCGGCCGTACATTACCTACGCCTGCGCGAGCACCTACGACTCCAATAGGTACGTTAGGGGAGAGCGAGGTTGGCGTTGGTGGTTGTATTGCACTATCCTCGAGTTCGCGTTTCTGACCTCGACCGGGCAAGGAAGTATTGGTCCGTGGAGGCGGTGCAGTAGCTGTTGGCACAGCGGAGCGTGGTGCAGCGCTCGTGGGAGTAGACGTTGACTGTCCAACTGACCCTGGGGGAGGGATTGTCACAGGTGCGACCCGTGGCTTTGCCAGTGATACCCCAGGAGGTTGAGCAGATGGTACCGTTGGATGAGCAGCAGCAGGCTGGGGTTGGGGAAGAGCTGTCGGTGTGCCAGGTAGCGGCCCTGGGGTGAGTCCCTGTGCTTGAGCGCGGGCAAGTTTTTTAAATTCTTTCTGTGAAACGATTCAGTGATGACAAGACACGTGGTAAGAATCGGGGCGGTGGAAGAGTGACACTAACGCGCTTTCTACGATCTTCCCGAGCTTGCGCGGATTCGAGTATGAGAGCACCCGCATTCCACTGCGACGAGGCGTGAGGACAATCGAAGTATACTGGTACGCAATACGACAAACCCCTTTTAGTCCCTCAGCAGAAACAGTGAACGCTTCCTTTTGCGTTTTCACATCGAACTGGACTACAGGTATGTGTTGCTTCGGCGGTGCCTGCATGATGGTGACCATATAATCATCCTTTTTCATGGAATGCTTTCCGGGAAGTGTTTTGATAAGGTGGCGGTAAGAGTTCTTCTTTTTCTTCTCGTCTGAGTCGAGTGGAAGATTTGGTTGAGGTGGAACAGAGGATGGTGCATCGATGGATACGCGGACGTGCTTGTCATAGGCAGTATGCAGGTGGAAGCGGGCAAGGAGGTCTTGTGTACTGGTGAGGAAACCTTGGGGTTGGGAAATGGCTATTCGGGAGGGTAATCAAGCGAGTCTCGTGTGAAGGCACGGAAACGTACCCATAGGTGGAGGTAAGAAAATGACGGGAGCATCCAGAGTGATTGATGACGGGCCCGCGGGTGAAGGATCCACGCCATCCATGGCGACGAACCCGGTCGAAAGTGACGAAATCAGAGACACCGACTGACAGACTGGAGGGTACTGCGAGCCATAAAACCCAAGGGAAATGGCGGCGGGTGAGTCTGAAATGGTCGCCGTTATCGTCGACGATGAGTTCGACTGGCCGTCGTCGCTGTTGGTGGCAGGGACAAGGGGATACCGTGTTGGATTAACACGGCCTATCGGCACAGATTACTTAACGAGGGTCACGTGGCTCAGCTTTCAAGTTCAGGTGTCAAGGCATATACAAGCACCACAAGTGTAGTGCTCCTACTCGATACGACAGCTCCTCATCGTTGGGTCCAAGATCACAATTTGCGCATCGAAAGTAGCCACTCAACGGGGGGTTTACTTTAGAACCCGGGAGTGCGGGTCAAATTTGACGTTTTCACCGGCCGAAGGTAGGCTGTCTAACGTGCTAGGGATGGGTCTCCGACGGTGGATCAGGTAGAGCAATCGTGCCCCCCTCTCACAGTAACCCCAGCTCTAAAGCGCCTTCTTTGAGGTCGCGCCTGCATCGTGATGGCGAACTGGGCGGTCAACAGTCAACTCAACTCGAGTTTACAGTGCGTAGTTCCATAAGCTTGATTGAGTATGTAGTAAAACCGTTCAAAGTTCTCAGCAGTGACAATCGGGCTTCTCATCGGCTGTTTGCTGTGTTTCACTAATCTTTACTTCGGTCTTCAAACGGGATGGGTCAGCATGTACGTCCCCGTGGTATTATGTGCAATACAAAGACCCTCAGCTAGCGAAATAAGGATGTCATTGCAGTCAGCCCTCATGGGCTTTTTGATATCTAGGATGCTTCCAACTCCACTTTCACCTCAGGAGATAATTGTGGTACAAACGACAGCGGTCGCCACAGGCACGGTGAGCCTCTACCTTTTGGATGAACGACAAGTACTCAAGAAGCTCCTACTAGATGCCTTTGGCAGCTGGCTTCGTCGGCATACTTCCGGCTCTTAGTCTGCTAAATGAGAAGCAGGATGGAAGTCCGCCAATCTACCTCTCCTGGGCAGCAGCTGTCGGTTGGTCGTGTTCAGTTGCATTTTTCGGGGTGTTTCTGTCGCCTCCCATCCGAAAACAAGTGGTGTGTGTATTTCCCATTGTGCAGTCGATGATGCTGACCGTTACTCAGATCATCGAGGAGCAACTTGCGTTCCCTTCTGGAACTGCAACAGCTCAGTTAATTTCCGTTCTCCACGAGCTTCCTCTTCCTGAGACATCGCTGCGCCGCCGTTCTGGATACAGAGCACTTGATACGGAAGACACGGCTAACCATACTAGCCTCACTTGCGACGTTGACGCTGTCACGCATGATGCTGTTGACGTATCGGAGGATCTTGAGGAACGCAAGCTCGTTCAGATGGAAGGTTGGGTAGACCTTATCTATAGTTTTTTGGCTTCTGGAGCCATGACGGTCAGCTTGCCCTTTGCCTTCAGTACTATATCTCTGAATTGACTTTCCAGCTTGCTGCATATTTTTTCCCGATCGTTTTCTCTGTGCCGCTCTTCGGAAAATACCTTGCTCACGAATGGTTGTGGTCATTCACACCCAGTCTATCATACGTTGGCCAAGGTAACGATTCAATTTGAATTCAAGGTGTTCGAGTGCCCATTTTTACTAGGTATTATCATGGGCTTCCCTACAACCCTGAGCATGAATCTGGTAACATGTTATTCGGGCTGGATTGAGTCAAGGCGTCTAACCATTTGTGTAGGGAATGCTTGTCGGTTGGGGAATTTTATCGCCACTTTCCAAGTACATGGGGTGGGCACCAGGACCAGTTGGCGACATGTCCACTGGCGCCAGAGGGTGGATTCTCTGGATATCTCTCGCGATCATGTGTGCAGACTCCCTCGTTTCTCTACTCCCAGTTGTCCAATCGTCCGTGGCCAAGGTGATGCTCTCCATCCAAAAGGTTAGCAGCACGCCAGACGAACCAGATAACGAAGTCGAGGCGCCAGAAAGGCTGGTCCCGACGCGATGGGTTCTGAGTGGTCTGATAACGAGCGTGTTAGCTGGGACCTTACTGGTTTGGATGGTTTTTGGGGACGAAGGAATCAAGCCATGGGCGACGCTGATCGGTTTCGCCGTTGGCGGCTTGTTGAGTATCCTGGGGTATGTGTAATGGGTACTGCATGCAGTGCGGTGTCCCCTCTGACGTCTTGCTAGGGTTCGAGCACTGGGAGAGACTGATTTAAACCCTGTGAGTGGATTGGGTAAAATCTCACAGCTTCTCTTCGCCTGGATACAACCCGGAAATGTTGTGGCAAATATAATCGCAGGCGGTGTGGCTGAAGCGGGCGCACAACAGTCAGATTAATTCCTACAGTGATTCAACTATCTGACACGTTCGTCCAGGGCAGGGGATCTCATGCAAGACTTGAAGACTGGACATCTCATTCGTGCCTCGCCAAGAGCTCAGTTCTATGGTCAACTGATCGGATCGTCATTGTCTATCATAGTGTCTGCGACTGCCTATACCCTTTACCAGAGGGCTTACTCCATCCCTGGTCCATCTTTCCCAGCGCCGACTGCCTACGTGTGGCTCGGCCTCGCGCGTCTGCTTCGTAAGCCACAAATTCGGAGTCACTTCCTCTCTTGCATCGCTGCTAACGTGAATGAACAGGAAACGGACAACTGCCGGTCAAGACCAGTTCGTTCATGTTACTATTCGCTATGTTGTTTTCTGTCATCGCGGGTGTCAAGGTCATTGCTGGCCAGCGTGGCTGGCCGTATGCCAGGTGGATCCCATCTGGCGTCGCGTTTGCAATCGGGTTCTTGAATACTCCATCGTTTTCACTTGCGCGCTTCGTCGGCGGGCTGATAGAGTATTGGTACCACCGAAAGATGGCCGGGACCAGCGGCAAAGATATCCGTCTGATTGTCATTGCAAGTGGATTCGTACTTGGAGAGGGGGTTGTCAGTATCGTTACACTCGTTTTACGGATGTGGGGGGTTGGTGTCGCTAGCTGTTGGGGTTGTAGCGGGGGGATCTGTGCTGAATGTCCTGGATGAAGCTGCCTCGGCTTGGCGTTGACAAAGCGGTCTGTGTGCGTGGCAATATTAATGTGATTGGCTTCGCAATTCCAAAGTGTACCTGCACGATTCAGACATGTCCCGAATAGCCCTCGAGAGCATTCCTGCAATCACTTTCTACAAAGGTTCACTCACGGTCGCCAGGAGGACCACGCCGATTGCTCAGTTGGTATGCCTTGGGAAGCCTTGCGCCACGTACCAGCCTGAGGTTGTGCGTTGTAGGAATATCGGTGGCTCAGGCGTTAATGTCGACTGGAAGGCAAGTGACGGGACTAGATAAATCCGATACTCGACCTGAAATGCCCCGTCTTCGTGGCAGTGTGAGGCGGATCTACCTTCTTCTCTGCGGTTTGGCAAAGTGGAGGTCTCGTGTGAGGGTTGGAATGGCCCTGGCGACCCATATGTGATGAAAGGTGCGTTTGTCGCAGTCCTGCTGTGGGTCCTTCTACGTGGTTTACAAGCTCTGACACTCGACAGGATCTTGCTCCCTCGAATATCGCCTCGCTCAGCTTCCCCACTCACTCAGAGACGACACTAGTACTATGGATGGCGTATTCAACTTCTTCAACAGTACGTGCAAAGGATACTTCTCGCCACGTATCCAACTCACCGCACGGCTCTAGATTTGGACATGTCCGGTATCGTCTTCATGCTGGTCTGGTTCGCCGTCCTGGCCATCATCCTGTACAACCTGATCTACTCTTGCTTGCGTCGGAACTACCCCCCCACGGGAAATACCCATCGCGTGCCACCCCCCACTTACCCCGGCCCCGACGACCGACGACCCGGTCACGCGTACTTCCCAGGGGATTACCCTGGCCCCCCTCCACCCTACACGAAACACCCATCACCCACTGACGGTTGGACTCCTGGATTCTGGACTGGCGCAGCCCTTGGCGCACTCGGAGGTACTCTACTCAATCGAAGTCAGTCTGCTCCACGGGCATACGACTGGGAGCGTTCGGAGTCCCGTTTCAGAACACCCGTGCGACGTCGAGCAAGCTTTGACAGAATGGAGGGTCCCTCGAACCTGGGACCTCTCAGAACGAGTACGGGTTATGGAGGATCCAGCTCTCGTTGAAGATGAGAGCCGGAGAATCTTAAATTACACATATTTCTGTTGCCTCCGTGTTATAACGGCTTCACCACTGGACAGTATCCGAGTGTCAATTGTCTGTTGCAGTAGTACACATATTTCTAAGCAAGTGTTGTGCTCTATCGTTTGTAGGTGTGATCCGATTATCCGACGAGGCAATGGCCTCCTGGCTAACGCAATAGAAGTATGACCTAGAACCATGATGGCAAATATTAATGAGTACGGATTGTAAGTAACCATTGTCCCGCTTATACCACTTCATCCCACGAGGCTTATGCCTGCCACGAGGGGCCAGCCACTTGTTTCCAGCTAGGGACACTTCGGTCACACGTCGTAGCACCGTACGCACTCGCTGAACCACCTCGAAGATCTTTTCTCACTCGAGAACGACCTCTCCTCTCTTCGACGTTATGCCTAGACACGGCGACGGACTTCCGCTTTTTCCGAGTGTGCTTAAGCACAGCCAAACTGACATCCGGTCTAACGAACCCAGCGAGGACCATGGCGATCATGGCGAGAACCGCAGCTGCCGCAAAGATCGCTTTAGGGAACGAGGCCACAGTGGTGCTGTATATCACCCCGAACAAAATAGGCTAAGGGGATGCTTTAGAGATCGAATCATTCAAGCGGATCTGGGAGCATACCCCGATGATAGTTTGGCTAACTGCTTGAAGGGCGGAAATCGCACCGAATAACTTACCCGACTCGAGCGATGTGTCTCGCCCCACGAAGTCTCTTTCTGCACCAGCTGCAATTTCTTCCTTCTCAGCCATCTTACGACCTTGGAGGACGCACAATGCCAAGCTCTCAGCAGCTGGCGTGACACCAGCACCAGCACATGTCAATGATGTGACCCCAATGAATATGAATGGTGACCACCCTCCGGACGCAGCACCTTTGAGAGGAAGCGGAGATAACACAACAAGTGCGTGGGAGCAAAATTCGAGGAACATGGACCACCGTACAACAAGGAGGTCAAGGCGTATTTCGGAAAAAAGCGAACTTTTGGTGGGTTTAGACTTTGCCTTGAGGCCGTTGGTATCAAGCCGAGCGGATATTACTGACGCCACCGCAGGCCATACAGGTTCGAATGAAGTCAGGAAAACTGGACGCCGTCAATATCCGTTATCAGTGAAGTGATTCTGTGACTCACACGGCAGGATGACCAGAAGGTGAATGGCGCGACCAGCACCCAAGAATGAAATATAGTAACTTAACTGTTCAGCTCCCCAATCGTAGACATGCTCAGCGTAAAGATACTTGAGTTGTATGAGGCCTGAAGCAAGGTTGAAAATGAAGAGAGATAGTGCGAGGAATGTGGGGCTCCAGTCTTTGTGAGCATTTGACTGGCTGGGAATTCCGGTTGGGCGGATGGTTGGAACGTCAGTCGGCAAAAACTCTGCGAGGGGGGAGATAAAGCTCTTGACAACACGGATGACCATCCAAGTATGATCGTCCTTGTCTACAACAAAGGTGACTTGGGTACATCTGGAGATAAGAATGGATCATTTACCGCTAGTTCTAATTTCATAGCCTTCTATCGCACGATTCTTGCCTTTCCTGTTTATTACGCGACGGGATGCAGGAAGGGACTCCGGGAACACGAAGAGCGCGAGTAGAAGATTCATGAGAGAACCGCAGATGGCGATCCAAAACACCGAATTAACGCTTTGTAGCGGGTGGTTGGCTGGGTTTAAACATCAGTTCAGACGGAATCACAGGTCCCGCGGAATGCATACCATGACCGACCTCCATAAACGGTATCGGGTTCCTGATCAAACAGGCGCCTATTATTGGTCCGAGCGCCAGGCCAGCAAACATTATGCCAGTGAAACCTGCAAAAACAGTTGCACGGGAGCCCAGTGACGTACAATCAGAAATGTAAGCCGTGCTGGAACTAGTGAGCGAGGACCATCCCCCCGATAGGCCCTCGATAACCGGAGCCAAAATGAGAAGGTTGTGAGAGTACGTTGCAAGGGGGTTACCAGGGGTGGAGACAAGGACGAAGATAAAATCCCTAAACAATATAGATCACATACACCAACACCTCTCTCAATTGCGTGCACGTACGTGAGAAACAAACCGAGCGTGGATATCGCAAGGACACGAGTACGCCCATGACGTTCTCCAAAGCGACCCCACCAAACCGTTGTGAGCGCGGAAAGTGTGCCCATAGTAGTCGTGATGATGGTCTGGAGTCTGGCAGCACCAGCCTGCACGGCTGGATCTAAAACACACTTCTTGCCAGGGATGACGCGAGGATCATCTCCTTCACCGACACCGCCGCCCTTGGACTCCCAAGAAAATTGTGCAGGAGGCGGTATTGATGGTAAATGTAGGAGAGCGATATTACCAACATTGGGTTGAACGGAGGCGTAAGTGCCTGGCATGTTCAGCATAGAATGGTTGTCGTGGATCCGTTTGCATGAAAGCTCAGTAAATACTTCCACACGAGACGCCAGCGTCATTCCACGCTGGATGAATGTAAGTGAGTAGATATTCTTCGCTTTGGTGTTCGACTCACTGCAATAGAACTAGTCAATAGGAATGGAACCAGCCTGGACCCGGGTCAATGCATGCGACAGCCTCGGAAAAGAGATATATACCATAGTGGCCGAGGACGGTAGAACGGCTTCTGGGACTTGAGGGTGCCCACGAGAGGGTCCCGTTCTGATGGCAAGACGGTTCTCGAAGCGAGAGGGAGGTGCTCTATAGGAGGGCGGGTGGAAGCAAGAGTTAACGTAGTATTCTCTGGGGAAATAATGAGGTCTGTGATAATTCTGTCCAGCGGCATTGCGACACGAGTAAGAAACGACCTAGTGCCAGCTAGAAGGCATGGCAAGCAGACCGTGACGCGACTTTATAAAGTGGGAACACGCGACGCACACGACCCAATTAGTAAGTTACGTACCTCGTTCCTCGGCGTCCCACAGCCGATAAGTCTTCTCCGCCTCTCCGTCAACTTCTCATAACGGCGTTTCTTTTTCTGTCGGAAAAGAAGGATCCAAGTAGTCTGACTCGTCCCAGTGTCCCTAGAGAAAAAGACATGAGTACTCTACTGGCGTTGTTAGCGCTCCAGATCCTTCCATAAACGGGTGATACTGACGACCGACTCTGACGCGACAGGCTAAGACTGTTTGAAAACCGTCGAGGAGCCCAGAAAGGATCACGTCGGCGTTGTAGGGCTCGCGTTCATCACGGTCCCTTCATCGCTCGGACAACTGGGGTTAAAACTGATTAGTAATCGCCGCCTGATCATCTTATCACCGAGTCCGTTCACACGCTGAGTCGAGGCTTCGATCACAAGGACGCCCGATCCGTGACTTCTCCATCATCCACCATGACACAGACAGTCAGAGAACAAGTTCTCAGGATAATTCCTGATCCTGGCCAATTCGCAATGTAAGCTTCTGCAACTTGGCCGACACTGGGACTGTTTACTATCGATCGGGCAAGATTACCCAAGGATGGAGAAACAAACATATTGATTACCTCTGCTTTGCCTTACTGCAACAACGTACCTCACCTAGGTCCATATTCTACTTGTGTTATCGATCCTTTTGACATTCTCGACAGGAAATATCATCGGAAGCGTTCTCAGCGCTGACGTGTATAGTAGGTGGGTGCACATTGTAGTGGACTGCGCCAGACTGACTGAGCATCATTGCAACAGATATAGCCGTATGTGTACGTTTCCCTGTGTTTTGGCCCATGCCACAACTCGAACACAGGGACTCGCAACCGTCGAACCCTTTATATTTGCGGAACCGATGAATATGGAACAGCGACCGAAACAGCAGCGCTAAAAGAAGGCGTTACACCCAAGCAGCTCTGCGATAAGTATCACGCGTTACACAAAGAGACATACGAGTGGTTTGACATCGGGTATATCACTTGCCCGAGTTTCATCTTTATCGTCCTGACAGACGACAAACAGGTTTGACCTTTTCGGGCGCACTTCAACTCCTCAGCACACTGAGTGACTCTTTGATTCGCTTCACGTCGACATTTCACTCACATCAGAAAATCTTTGCCAGGATATGTCAGTCAATATACCTGAATCTCGGGAAGCATGAGTGTCTCGAAAAGCAAGTGAGGGATCAGACTTACTGCGAGGGTTGCCAGAAGTTAGTGAGATTAGCTGGAGTCGTTATCATTTGTAATACGACCCCAGGTTCTTGGCCGATCGATATGTTGAGGGCGTATGTCCGCATTGCAGTTTCCCGGTGAGTAAATCTACATGTCCGTTGTATGACATTCCTAGACTAATTCTTGCAGGACGCTCGAGGGGATCAATGTGACGGTTGCGCCCGCACTCTTGATGCTATAGACCTTCTAGAACCCAGATGCCTTATCGATAAAACACATAAAGTTGTTCCCCGCTCCTCTTCTCACATGTACTTCAGACTCGATAAAGCACAGCCCCAACTGGAGGAATGGATCAAAACGTCGTACAAGAATGGAAAATGGTCGCCTAATGCGACGATCAATACCGAAGGAGAGATTGTCGACGCCCGCTTGAAGGGTGGTTTGCGTCCGACGCCCGTCACTCGGGATTTAAGCTGGGGTGTACCCATCCCACCACTTGGCAGAGAGGATGACAAGGAGATGGATGGCAAAGTCCTTTGTAAGCACTGGATCTGCCTGATACGTCGGGACGTTGACAATTCTTCTAGATGTATGGGTTTGTATTATCTTCAAGCCAGTCCTTTACGTGGGCAGCTGAATTCTGTTCCGTAGTTCGACGCCGTGATCGGTTACCCCAGCATAACCGCCAACTATACCTCTCACTGGTATCAGTGGTGGCTCAACCCTGATAATGTCAAACTATACCAGTTCATGGGCAAAGACAATGTCTACTTTCATACTGTCTATTTTCCTGCCATGCTTCTCGTCGATGGCAGACAATGGACTATGCTCCATCATGTATCGACGACAGGTGAGATCGTCCTCCCCCCCAGTACTGTAAACTGACAAAGATGTCACAGAATATCTCAATTACGAGGGAGGCAAATTTTCAAAGAGCAAGGGACGTGGCGTGTTCGGACCTGCAGCCAAGGAAACCGGTATTCCGGCGTCGGTCTGGCGGTATTACTTGCTTGCTACCCGACCCGAGACCGCAGACGCGATGTTTTCTTGGGCGGATTGCGTAAGTCGTCGCCCCTCTCATCTGATCTCTATTCATATCATCTTTCTCAGATTGCAGCAAATAACAACGTTTTGCTCAAGAAGTGATTTTCCTTCCCGTCTTACGGCATGCAGTGCTAACGCTCCATTAGTTTCGGAAATTTTGTTAACCGTGCCTTGAAATTCGTGGCGTCGCAGTACGACAGCGTTGTCCCCGAGAGCGGCGACGCTCCCGGAACACTGTCCCCCAATGATCCCCTTGATGGCGAGTTCATTTCTGAAGTCAACAATCTCCTCAGGGAATACATAGACGCGATGGAGAGCGTGAAACTTCGTCTCGGTCTGCAGACTGTTATGCTCATCTCGGGTCGTGGTAACGGTTACCTCCAAGCTTCCGGACTCAACAAGGCTCTGATGACGGAAAATTCCCTGCGATGCGCTCAGGTCGTCTCGCGTGCGGTAAACTTGATCTATGTGTTGTCCGTATTAGTCTATCCGTTCATGCCATCGACGTCGG
>JBBPSZ010000494.1:0-10991 GCA_038093835.1 Strobilomyces confusus
CTGACCAGATATAGCGGGACTAATGGACCGGTCTTGTGCTGAGCTCATGGCCACTCTATCACATCCCTCACGTTTCATCAAGAGTCCCTTCGAAGCCAAGTTCCTTCGTGAATTCAGTGGTCCGAGACCAGGAGAACTCTTTATTGACAGAGGTGATGAAGGACGATATGCATTCGCTTTACACGTGGATTTCTTCCACCCTGAAGGGATGAAAATACGCGGCGCAAGGGCCTCATCTGGAGTAATCTCTATGGCGTGTCTCAACCTACCTCTCGATATAAGGTACAAGCCGGAGAATTTGTACCTCGCAGCCATCATCCCAGGCCCCAGTCAGCCATCGCTCGAAAATATTAACCACTACCTGCGTCCACTCATCGATGACCTCACAAGATCTTGGGAGCGAGGTGTTCGCTACTCTCGGACGACCGGCTATCCCCATGGGCGTACTACGCGCAGTGTTGTCGCACTGGTCGTCGCTGATTTACCAGCTTCCCGTCATGTTTCTGGATTCGCCGGTGTCCGAAGCCACTTTATTTGCGGTGGGTGTAACTGCTATCATAAGAGCAGCTATGGCCGAGTGGATGTTGAGAACTGGATTCCCCGCGACAAGGACATACTTCGGTCTCATGCTGAGCATTGGAGAGATGCTCCGTCAGCCGCTGAACGTGCAAGGATATTCAAGGAGCACGGAATTTGATGGTCCGTACTTTGGCGGCTACCATACTGGGACCCGGCGAGGCAGCTCATTGTCGATGCTATGCACTGTTTATTGGAGGGTTTGGTCGCCCACCACTCACGGAACCTCCTTTGCATCACGAATGAAAACGTGTCAAGCACCCCACCACCTCCAGCCTTCCATTATGACTTTAAAGTGCCCGGAAACAACGATGTGACTGATCTTTCCATGACTGCGAAAGAGATGTCCCAAGTAATTACTATCCACAACCTTCTCACCACGCAGATCCCCATGCCGCATCATAAAGAATGTATAGATCAGTTCATGGAGAACCTTCAAGCAACTCTCTTTCGCAAGAATTTACGTTCGTTGCAGTACGTCTGTCAGACGCTGAACTGCGTTCCTATGAAGTTACGAGCACAGAAAGTGGACTACACAAATGCCCTAGTTGATTGGGTGAGTAGACGTATTTCCAGAAGGTAACAGTGTAATTGATGTGTCTAGCGACGCCAAATGCCCTTTGCCTCATCTAACGCACCCCACCGACATCAGCGTCACATGGCGGAAGTCCTGGAGAGAATCTGTGAAGTCATACAAGACATCTCGAAACCTTCTTGGTTAGAATCTCCCCCTCGTGACTTTGGTGACGCGTCAGCGGGAAGTATCAAAGCAGATGAGTGGCGATCACTTATTATGGTATACATCCCGATCGCTCTTATCAGCATTTGGGGAGCTTGCAGTCCCGACTCAGGCAGCTTTGCGGCACTGGATCATATGATGTCCCTCGTTTCGGCAGTCTACCTCGCCTGCTCACGGACAATGACATCTGAGCGTGCCCTTGCATATCGCTCATGTATTACTAGCTATGTTGGAAACCTTGAGCACCTCTACTCGACATCTTCCCTTCGTCCGAACCATCACGCATCCTTCCATATTTTCGACTCTCTTGTCCTTTTTGGACCTGTCCACTCCTGGTGGGCATTCCCTTTCGAGCGCCTGATTGGAGTCCTTCAACGTCTGCCGAGCAACCATAAGACCGGTGAGCCCACTGTGTTGTCAACTGAGCTTGACTGAAGCGGTAATCTCTGTAGGAGAACTCGAGACCACCATGCTACATACCTATCTCAAAGGTGCCAAGATTCGCGCTTGGATATCCCGCCCCGATTGCCCAACTGCCATTCACGAGTGCAAAGTTTTACTTGACCGTGCATATCGATCTTGGGATACGGATGAGAAAGTCAATGCCGATGGAATCATAACTTCGAACTTTAAAGACAAACCCAGTGCCAGCGTGCTACCCGACGATCTACAACAGCTAACTGGACAATGCGCTGGCGTCTTGCGTGCGAACATCAAGCACGCTAATGGAGTGTATTACAGCCGTTCCTCTACACATGTTGGTAACTCACTGATTCTTTTTTATCCTCATGGCGACCGCTCATTGTCGCCGGTCCCTGGGAGAATCAAGTATATCTACCAGGACGGGGAGACCTTCTTGTTTGCCGTTCAAAAGCAGCGACCGTTGAGTCAAAAATGTCAGAGGCGTTTGCTGCATACCCCCACTTCCCAGCGAAGGTCTACTCTTCAGACCTTGAAAGCACACTTGAGATCGTGAAATACCCTTGGGTGTCCGGTCACTACGCAAGGTGGGCGCTCTCGCCTGATACAGTAGTTGTTCTTTCATTATGCAGGGTGAGTTTGTCTGTGTCTCCATTTATTTCTACTTCAATTACCCTAATGTTAATTTTACAGGATTGAATGTACCTTTACTGTAGTGTACTGTTCCGGGCTATGTCACCCTTCCCGCTCATCTGCCTCGCTGTGGGCAATGAGCGGCCATAGTTCACCCGTTTGATTTTGTCCATGGTTTATACTTGACATTTGGCCATACATATTATTACTGTGTAAAAACTTCAAGGATAATACATGTGCTATTTGTATGCCTGAACAAGATGTTTGAGCTGCAGTTTATCTTCAGGCGATACTTGAAATTTAGGCAATAAATAAAAAATTTGAAATTTGTGCATGTGTCTCGCCACCGATAAGACTTCAAGTTTAAACAGATATTCGCTTGAATTCACTATGTTCGCTCCTACTCCAAGTTTTCGCACGCATATCCACAACCAATTAAATTTCAAGTCTCGTCAACTGTTGAATGACAAACAATACTTCAAGTATAATCTTCACATTCTGGAAGACATTTTAACCCGATTTAAACCTTGCAAAACGCGTCGTGAGTGGGACATCGATGTCATGTCGACGTAGTAACTTCATTCGTGCAGTATTGATGAGTTGCTTGGGTGCAGAAAAGTAACCACCCTCGCCAAGGGACCACCAACTAGGTAATATAGCCTGAGTGATGGCAGGAATCAACACACGGAAAAACTTGCAGTGGATGGCCCCACTTCGCCAAATAATCAATGCTAGTGAGATTTTCCAGGCGCAGAGCGCCAGGAAAGACCTTGATATTAGGTGCACAATCAAAAGGGGTCTCAATGATCGAGGCCAGCAAGTGACTTCCTAGTCCCAGCGCACGCTAGAGGAGGAGCACGCAGCTCGATTACATAAGCGACGAGGTGACCTTCCCGGAAAGGCAATCAGGCTCTTCATGAGTTCGCTCGACGATCTGATCGCGTCGCAGGATGCGCTCGTTCGCGAGGCCGCGCTGGCCCTGCCGCACGAGTTTTCGAGGTGCACCTTTGCCATGGGCCCAATCCGCCAGGCTGTCTACCTCTGCCTCACCTGCGCCACCCAGCGCGGCATCTGCTCCTCCTGCTCTATCGCCTGCCACACCGACCACGAGCAAATAGAGCTCTTCCCAAAACGCCGCTTCCGCTGCGACTGCCCCACCACAGCCGTCCCACACGCATGCGCCCTGCATAAGACCCCCGAAGAGCCCAACGCAGCGAATCAGTACGGACAGAACTTTTCCGCCTTCTTCTGCCGCTGCGCCCGCTCGTATGACCCCAAGACGGAGCGCGAGACCATGATACAGTGCTTGGCGTGCGAGGTACGCCCCGCATCTCGCGTCGCCGCGTGCTCGTTAACACAGTCGCGTCCCAGGACTGGTTTCACGAGTCGTGTCTCAACCTGCGCGAGCGCCCGCCCCCGTGCGAGCCCATGCCCGACGCGTCCGCGCACGAGGACGCAGACGACGGCCGTTCGGACGTGTCGTCGTTGTGTCTGCCCCCGCCCCTCATCTCCGCCGACGACTATGAGTCATTTGTGTGCGCCGCGTGCGTGAGCGCGGTGCCTATCCTCCGACGATATGCGGGGACCAGGGGCGCCATCATGGTCGTGCGTGATGGGGAACGCGGCGCTTGGCGGAGACTCGAGGAGGATCTGTCGGAGGCGACTTGCAGGGACTCCGACGACCCATCGCTGGACGTGGCGGACCCCCGACCGGCGAACAAACGACCCCGTTCGCGTTCCGCCTCGCAGGAAGACGAGCCGGGTGCGAAGAGGTCGAGGCTCTCTCCTTCCTCGCCTTGTTTGGCGCCCGCTGTCAACCGCGTCGCTCAGGCTCTTTTCGCCAAGAACGACAAAACGTCTGGCATTCAAGGGTCAACACATGAAAGCACTGGCGACGTCTTTCTCGCAGACGGCTTCCGCGAACGTTGGTGTCGATGCGATCGTGTCTGTATCACGAGCTTACCTTGATGCCGCTCAAAATGACTCAACGCTTGCAGTGCCTGCCGTCGCTAGAGGCGCATCCATATCTCCTGGAAGAGGAGGACACGTATGAGCCACCTGAAGATCCCGACTCAGGCATGACCACGTCTTCCTTTTCGCTGCAGAGGACTCACTGGCTCATCATCAGGCTTGTCTCTGGAAGAACTTGGTGCGAGAGCCCTAGAACGGCTTCCTCGAGACCGCGCCATCGACGGTATCCATGCTTTCAACAACATGCGGTTGGTCTTTTTCTCGCTGTATCTCTTCATCTCTCTTCTGACCTTGGCCATCTCCAGCGATAACCTGCTGGAATACCTCCGCCCCTTTGCCCAACAAGGCAAGATCGTAGAAGAGGCAGACGTGACTCGGTTCTTCGACGAACTCAAGGAAAGGAGATTTCAAGTGAATTGATCACTTTGGTGATGTCGACCTATTTTTGTGTGAATTCATACACTACGCTATGGCTCAGTGTAGTCCCAGTGTCATTCTTGGTGCAATGTCACGTCATTTAATAATTGTCGTTCCCATCCTCCACGTCCCCGTTCCGTCCGAACAAATATTGCATGGACACTCGATTGCGATGCGAGGTGCCAGTCAGATGAAAGAACTGCTTCACATACTCCCCAACCAGCCAACTCGAGTTGAGAAGAAGCGAGCCATCGTTCAGTGTTTTTGTGCCGGCCGTGCTCTACGTATCGATTTTGGAACGAGTTCTCACTGCTAGGACAGACATTGTCAAAGTGCACGACCTTAGCGCGAGCAAAGCAAAGCATCTCCATTCCACGAAACATAGATAAATGAAGTGAAATTACTCGTTGCAGCTTCGGCGACCTAGCGCACAGAACCTGACGTTCACAGCCTGGCTTGCACCTGTCCGGACCCACAGCCCGCATCATGCTCCGACGCGGGCGCGGCGTTCCCTCTAAACACGGCCATGGCGTCGAAATACGTCTTCCAGGCCGCGTCCGATACGATCGGCGCCGAGACGTACGCCTCGATGTCGAGGTCGTCCAGATAACCCGACAGATGCGGCATCGCCCGCGTGACCGCCTCGTCTTCGCGAGCACGCTGATCGCCGCGCGACAGACCGCCCTCTTCGGCGTACCACGCCGGATCGAGGCGCGTCACCGCGCATTCGTACACGTCCACCAGGGGCCGGGGGACTCCCCTTTCCAGGGCCGCGGCGTACGCCATGGAGTGGCCAATCGCCTCGACAACGCCCTCCGCCTGTGGGATCATGCGTGCCGCAAACACCGGGTCGCGGTGCCTGCCTGGCAGAGTCTCCAGCATCTTCCTGTTCTCCGCGACCACCGCTGCCGCGTGCCGCGCCAGGAGCGACTCGGAGGCGTCCGGGAGGGGCATAGCGTACCGCTCGAGGAGCATCTCCGAGAAGAGCCGGATGCACAGCGTCCGCACGTCGCCCTCGGCGACCACGACGCTCTTCATGTCGTTCTGCGCCCCTCAGGTGAGCGAGGCACGCAGACTGAAGACGAGCGTCACTCACCTCGATCCGGGCCATGTAATTGTGCTCGAAGCTCCCTTGAGCCCCGCACCGTTCCGCGACCTCGGGTATGCAACGCTGGACCTGCCGAGCCACCGTCGTTTTCACGACCACCGCCAAACCATGGCGCACGCGAGGATCGAGAGACTTGTCCGTCACCCGTCTCGCCGTCACCGAATACCAGTTGTCCAACACGACGCTGACAGCGACGGCGTGCAGAATGGGCCACTGCTGTGTGCGGAACGATATGATGGGTATTGGATCGGGTCCCTTGCCGGTGAGGGAGCGGTGGATGGAGTACTTTCCAGCGATGTAGGCGACGGCCTTGAGAGCGGGTATGGTGAATGCCACGATTGCCATCGTCCCGAATGGTATGCGCCAGACCTCGTCCCACCAAGCCTTCAGTGGGAACTTTGGCGGGGAAAGGTCGTTCAAGTTGGAGGTGACCAGTGCGGTGTGAGGGACACGCACGTGGTTGAAGCGGGTGATCGCAAAGTCTAGCGGTGCTGTGCCGGGACGGGAACCGAGCCGAATCGATTCAACGCCTCGAAACATCTCGCGCTCATTGCAGATAGGAACGATGAAGAAGCGAGGGCCGCGGTCTTCCCCGTCCATGATCAGTCGAGCCATGACCAAGGCCACCTTAGAAATTCCAAAGGACGGCGTCGAGGCAGGCATGAATCTACATCGCTTGATCAGTGACAGGGAATCGGACGACGAATTTGACTGACTTGCATGCCTCCTCTCTTGGTGTATTGATGATGAAGCCTCCAGATGTTCTAGTAGCCGTTGTTTCTATGTTAAACGCATCTAATCCGTGTCCTCTCTCGGTCAAGAGATAGATCCCCACAGTGTCGAACCTGAGCAGGCGATCTACTAATGGCTCAAGGTCCGGTCGTGCGCGGAGATGACGAGCGAGCGTCCCGATGGTCAATCCCACGTGAGCAAATATAATCGTGACCATGGCTGCATCCAACGACAAAACTGGATCGGTCATCATGGCCCAGTATTTGTCAGTGCAATCCTCGACGTCCGAGGCCGCCAAAGCTGTGGAAGGGGGTGATCAGTAAAGCGAAATAAGATGTTCGTCTGGCGTACCGTATATTTTCATCATCAGCTTGGCACGCTGGTAGGAGAGCGAGACGCATTGATCCACGGGCAAGAACTCGGTTCGGGTGGCGAAGAGAGCATGGTGAGAGAGCATATTCCACTACAGAGAATAGCTGAGGAGATAGCTTTTATCACTTACCATTTTCAAAACAACCCTCATTTCGATTGACAGGCACATGGGAATATGATGAGTTCCATATCCAAGGATGACAACTGGAGGCTACAGCAATCTAGACGGAGTCGTTGACAGAAGGGAGAATGCCGGCATCCGCAAGTAAAGCTGTTCATCTAGTATGTGACGTGCCGAGTAGCCATGACACGAAACCGCACGTCAAACGGACTCAGAAGCCTCTCTGAATCGCCGCAGAACCCCTACCCCCTGAACCCTCTGCAGATTCATTAGTACCGTCTTTAAATTGAATGTCACAAACTGCGACTCCCCCGCCTTTCGCCACGAGCAAGACGAGTCGCGGGAGTCTAAGCGCCGTTGAGGCACCAATATCCGTCGCGCGTGGTCCCATATGCGACAGTTTCAAAGAAGATTTTTGTGGTTATGTGATTAGACAGGTGACAGCGACCACGATGTCGTCCGTAAAATTTTGCTAAGTATAGACTAGCTGGCCACTTGTTCGACCATAATTCTTTCTGTCACGGTTGTGGGACATCCACTGGCAGCCTCGAAGCGCGCGACGTGTGCTCGGTTCACGCACGCCAGGACTGGACGAAACTTTCCATGGCCTCGGCGGCCGGCCGGATCGAATCACCCTTGAGTCGCCTCTTTTGCTAGCCGTTTGAGGTAGCATCTATGGTTTGAACTCAGTCGACCTCCTCGGTAGCTTGAGCCTGAATGGGGTCCAAAGAGGTAGGCTTTTACCAGGTGTCCCGTCGGTCTAATCGGAACCGTTAAGTTCAAGTTTTTGGTCCTTGCATATAGCTCACATAGGCAAATCGTTCACAACCGCAACGTATCGACATAAACGATACTCTAGATGTACATAAACAAGTCCAGCCGCGCACGTATCGACGACTCATTCTGCCATGATCACCACTTTGACCCAACGTTTCAGTTTCAAATTCACTGCTGTCTTCAGGTTCGTCACGCCGCATCATTTACAAATGGTGAAACGCAATAGCTGAAACATGTCAGCTTGAAGTGGGTGATCTCGGGGATTTCTCACATGCGGGGCCATTTCAGGCGCTACTAGGTCCCATGGAAGTTTCTGCCGCTGCTAGACCTCAGTGGTAGGTCTCGGTCGGTGGAAGGAATGATCGCTGTGACATTCTGAGACAGATGCGTGTCAAACATGACCCCACATCTAGATGCCTGTTAATATGTCGATAATCTTTTCGCGCGCCAAGTTCCGCAGCTCGGCGTCTTCTAATGTCAAATTTTCGCAACACCGTGACCCCCGGATGCTCAACCCGAACCATTCGGAGAGCAACACTGTTGACCGGCAGGCTGAGACTACATATAGGCCGCCTTACACTTCAATCTTAACAAGGTGTATTCTCTCACAGCGAGGAGCTTCATATTTTTGAGGTATGAACAAAGCTTGAAGAAGCGGGAAGGTCGCAACAAAATGCATGGGAAATTAAAACCTTATGAGTCCGAGTGTTCTTCTTGAGACGTAGCGGGGACCTGTTTCAACGCCATCGCAACCTGCTCAGCCCAAGTTGACGAAGGATCCGGATTCGCCCCTCGTCCGACTCTGTCGTTTTATCTGTCCCTGGTGCCCACTATTCGAGGGATCCCCGAGAATCGCCAAATGCCCTGTTCCATGTCAAATACCTCCGAAATAGATACGTAAGATAATAAATGGTTAGGTATGTACACGGACATATCTAGGAGCATCTGACAGTCACGACCAGGTACGAACAAGAAAGCTAAACACACATCACCGGTCACCAGTGATTTCAACTTTCAAGTCAACAAATCAGACATGACTGGGAGATATGAATGTAAGCATCGCGGACGATTCAGCACGCGCATGAATCCATCCATTTCGACAAAACATTCAACGTTCAACAGTGAAGGGGGGACCAGGGCCCCGAAGGGGTCCTGGTGCTAAGTCTGTGTGCGAGGGAGAGGCTCCGGGGCTATCGACCCGTTTGCGCGTCCGTCAGGCTCCCCTCTCCGGGGATTGTGGTCTGGCTCCGTGAGGGATATGGTACGCGCATGGACGGGCAAGGGGTTGGGATAGGTAGCGGTTTCGAGCCGGCGAAAGCTCTCGTCAGGGGGCTCCGCTACCCCGACCGCCGCCCTTCCTGGGACGTTTAGGGAACTTCCACACCGCTGTACGTTGGGAGTTGGCACATCTTGAGCGCGGGAACCAGGACTGAGCTGGCAGCGAGGTGTGGTCGCTGTACGGGTGAAGGTGGGTGGGGAGTAGGGAGCTTCCTACCCGGTGGCTAAGACCAGTGGTGCACGGACCACTTCAAGAACCAGCCGGGCGCGACGTGCTCTTTCGGGCGCCATGCCCGAGGCATTCGATGAGCGACACAGATGTACGACTTCTCGGCGAGCCTGAGGTGTGGTCTTCAAGTTAGCAACCAATAGTGCGAGCAAGATTCAGTGGGCCCTTGAATTACTTCTCCCCACCCCACGCACGTCCAGAGGCACTGTGGGAGACAATGTCATCGCACAAATCTGAAGAGATCATACAATTGGGTTCCTGAGAGGAATCGCAAAAGGTGTCTATCATTCTCACGCCACCGCAAGAGGAAGTGTGACCACCTGCATCAATCCGGCGTCGACGGTTAGATGTACACCACCACCGCCCGTTCGCATTTCCGCTCTCTCGGCCACGTCCTGAAATGCCTTCCAAGTCACTAACTCCGGAAGAGAAGGCCAAAGTATCCAACGCAATTTCTACCTCGTCCAACAAGATCCTCGCCGCCGTACCTGCCCGCATCTACTTTGCTCACCCGCAGCACGACAAATGGTCCTACAGCGGTCTTCAGGGCGCTCTGGCCTTCACCCACGACAAGTCCATGGACGCGTTCGTATTGAAGCTTGTCGACTTTTCGGGCACGCGCGGGGTCATATGGTACCATGAACTGTACGCTCAGTTCGATTATTACAGTGACCGGTCGTGCTTCCACACCTTCCCCGGCGATGTGAGTTCGGCGTCTGACCTTGGAAATGATGTCTCACACATACCTTAGGAGTGCATGATCGGCGTCGTGTTCGCCGACCAGAAAGATGCCGCAACGTTCTACAAAAAGGTCATGAGTCGCAAAGCTGAGAAAGGTATGCGTGCACACGAGTTCCACGAGACGCCTAGATGCTCACATCGCATCTCAGCCCCTAAAGCTTCTTCGGAGCCACAGAAGCTCAAAAAGGGTGGAAAGATCGACAAGTCGATGATTTCGGCACCTCAAGCAGGTTCATTCCAACATGTCGCACACGTCGGGTACGACGACGAGAAGGGATTCACAAGCAACAACGTCGACGAGTCGTGGCTTTCGCTCGTTCGAGGTCTCCAGGGTCACGGAGTTACTGCAGAAGTCATTGAAGAGAACAAGGAATTCATTCAGGACTTTGTCCGCAACGCTGCGAAGGGGAGTGGGAGTGTGAAGGAAGCGGCGGCAGCACCCAAGAAGAAGCCACCGCCTCCCCCCGTCCCTCGACGAGGCGCCCACAACACTTCAAGTAGTGTCACTTCGACCAACGAAGACGTGGCGCCCGCGTCTATGCAGGCTCGTCCCAGGCAACCACCCCCGCCTGGTCCTCGAGGTGACCATGCCCGGACCAATGGAGATGCAGTTCATCCTCGCCCGCAGGCCCCTTCCAGGCAATTGCCACCGTCCGGGTACCGAGGCGCCCCCCCTCAAACCAACGGAGACGCAGCACCTCATCCTCCGCAGTCCCATAGGCAACCACCGCGCTCCGGTCTACCTATTGTTCCTCCGCCTCCACAGCGTATTCCTGTGGCTCCTCCTAAACCACCCCTGCACCCACCACCACTAGTAAGACCCAACGTTCCTCCTCCTCCTCCTCCTCCTTCCCGACCAATCACTTCACCATCCACT
>JBBPSZ010000495.1:0-10988 GCA_038093835.1 Strobilomyces confusus
GAACGTACAGTACCGGCTGTAGCAATGCTCGTCTGTGGGATCCGTCAATGGAGATATCACTGGGTCGCTATTGAAACCCACCAGTCCTTGGACGGGCGTGTGGTCAGCAAAGTTTACGTTGCTCCACGGGACCGTAGTCTACGTGTGACGTTCAGCATTTTCAAGACCTGATCGCGCGAGGTGCCCACTCCGGTGAACGCAAACGCCAATTGTTGCGCGACTTGCTCAGCTTTCTGGAGCAGCACTCTTTGACCCGAGAGTTCATACGCGCTCAAGAGGCCTCCGACATGACGAATCGTCGCCTCGAATATACTGGGCGGGTGTCAGAACGCGGTTCACGGGACGTGCGTACAGCGTGCGCTTCACCTGACAGGGCCGTTCGTCGGCGACACGCTGAAGTCCACCGCGGCGACGTGGTCGACAGCCTCTGCGAACCAGTCATCCAACCTCATGAGCCACTGTGGTAACAGAGGCGCGTGAGTCGCATAGAACACACCCGTCAGACGGAACGCGCACCAGAGTGTCCAACGCGTCCGAAATGGTTGCGCCCCACCCGTTCAGATCGTCGACATACGACTTCGAGTCCGGTCTTAGATCGTCGTGAGGCCAAGCGAATTGCCTGTGGTTCAAGTGAGAACTATGTCAGTGGCACCCGCAAGAACGCTGACCTGTACGCCGCGTAGGACGTTTTGAAGAGGTCTACCACGGACTGCTGGTGAGCTGCGGCGGTGGACGGGAGCTGCATGTTCGCTAATTGTACTGGCTCGCCGTTGGCGAACACAGCGACGGATGCAAGAGCGAGCCAACGACGAAGCGCCGCCATGTGCGTTCAAGTTGTGCGAGGGAGGGGGAGATGTTGGTTCTTGGCTTTATAACGCACCGGGTCTCCAATGAATGTGGGTGCACACCGCAAATGTGGGAGAGGTGAGAGAGAGTCTCATCACGTTATAAGTTGGGTAGTGCGGCTGACGAGCTCGTGTCAGCCTCCCTAAACATGAATGAACTTGGTGTATTTCAAGTGACATCGAATTACGTCATATCGAGGTCGACCCCGCCGTGTGTGAATGTCGGCAAGGATTCGACTGTCTTCACTGCGCGCGGGTCAGCCTTGAATTCTTGTGAAGTGGCCGTACAACAGAGCAAGAGCTGAACGGTGACAAGGAGGTCTCTATACGATGTGAAATGAGGTTCATATTATAATCGGATCGCTTGGACGAAGCTAGCAGTACGAGAATAGATAATCAAGAGCGCACATATCATCCTTTATTTAGAACCTGGGCGCGCGCGCGCGCCAGGATAATCCACACGAGACCCGGAATATCGTTCGTCTGCACACGTGCGTCGACCACGTCCCCCAATTCCATCTCGACTCCTCCCAGTGTCGCGTCCACAGAGACCAACTGTCGTGTGTTTGGAATAAAGAGCAGCGTCAGTGCTAGATAGCTTGTCTCGGAGGGCACCGAGCCAGGTGGTGGGTTGATTGAATAAGTCAATCGCAGTTCGTTTTCGGATTCGACGTGCGTGGACTCGAGATAGAACAAGGTACGATGGATCGACAACGCGGACACGAACCTGACCACGCGTGACCCAGGTCAGAGGTGACGTGACAAATGTGAATGGCCAGTCCGTACCAGTCGTACAGTCCCCCGATCCTCGGGTCCTCTTCTTCCCCAGCATCCTTCCCCAGCGTGAGGCCGAGCTCCGCCAGTCTCTCCTTCTCCAAGCTTCTCAGTCGCTCCAGCTGCGCCATCTCGTTATTTCTTCGTTCCTTTGTTTCATTTATCTGGCTGTTCAGTCTCTGTAACTTGTCTTCCATCGTCTGCATTTGCTCCACCTGTCCATCCAGAGTGGCTGTGGCAGATGCGATGGTCAATCGAGGGTGGGGGTGAGCTTGGCGGAGCCGTGTCAACGCGAGCCGTGCATCGAGGATCTGGGCCGAAAGCGACGTCGCTAGACTAGCCGATAAGCGCGCTTTCTGATAGTCTGTGCCGCAGGTCAGTGACCTCAGGGTAGATGGTATGGGCTATCCACTGACCGTGTTCGACGAGTGGCGCCAGCGTGTTTATGTCCTCTTGGCGCTCCGCGAGCTTCGCCTTGGCCGCCTTCAATGCGAGCTTTTTCTCTTCGTTGCGCAATCGGAGCTCCTCGTTCGAGGAAGCGGTTATGAGCGGCGCGTCGTCGGACACGATCGTCTTGACATATTTGTCCTTGGCTTTCTGTTCCAAGTACTGGAACTTGAGCTGGCGAAGAAATGACTAGCGGATCTACCGTCAGCGAGTGGCTCTTTGGACGGAAACGAACACGGACGGCCTGAGTCGCGACGCGGTTGACCACAACAGCTGGATCTCTCAAGGCGTCCTCACCGGCGGGCAAGTCATCGATTCCCTCGAAGTTGTATGACTTGAGCCGTGCGCGACAGCTGAGGGTGTACAAGTCGGTGTTGTCGAGGGTCGCTTGCAGCTGTTTCGATGCATCCAAGGTAGACATGTCGGGATTCAACAGCCACGGCCGTCTGATCACGTGGAGAGATGCCTTACGTACGCACCTTCTTGGACTTCTGTGACCTACTCGCAGACCTCAAGTGCCGATTCGGCGCTTCGCCACGTACAACGGCCACCTACAATGCGACGAGCGGAATTTCACACTGTCGTGCTATATGACTCTTCTCAACTCGAAGTCATCGTTACTTCCACCCTTCTGACCGCGGTGACGCGG
The DNA here is from genome assembly GCA_038093835.1 of Strobilomyces confusus. Taxonomy (NCBI): domain Eukaryota; kingdom Fungi; phylum Basidiomycota; class Agaricomycetes; order Boletales; family Boletaceae; genus Strobilomyces; species Strobilomyces confusus. The sequence goes on from JBBPSZ010000495.1 coordinate 2,716, forward strand.
TGAACACAGAGTTCTGCGTCAACTCTCCTACCAATGCATTCACCCGTGGACCGATAACGACCCCCGGTTTCCTGAGCTCTCACTTCCTGAAGTCCTAATGATCGCTCGTTCAGAATCGATGAATGTGCTCTCTCTACAGGTGCAAATTACAGTACGTTGCCCCGGAGAACGGGGAAGTGCCGTAAAGGCGTTTCATTCCCATCGCATTCTTGCGTTGTCTCGCGACGGTATTCCAAAGTTCACGATGCGGCGATCACTCGGGCCCGGGGTTGATCAGTACTTCCAGGTCATGATCTTCTCTATAAAAAAAGTCTAGCAGGTTATAATCTCCACACGGAGTAGTCGGCAAAGGCGCATTCTTGCACCCTCGTGAAGCCCGCACGCGCCAAGATGACCCTCCGCCATTGGATTGTCTTTGTATCTATCGCCGTGCTCACCAAGGGTGGGCCGGTGCAAACAGCGAGCTTGCAACTGCCCTCCAGCGCTGCTGCTCACCAGCAGGCTGTGGTGGATCTCTTCAACTTGTCCTACACTGCGTACAAGTCAGCTCCCTTTCGAACGCAGTCGATCGTGGTCCTTACCGGCGGCGCCGTAGGAAATACGCTTGGGGTCATGACGATCTACTTCCAGTCTCAGAGTCGTATTCTGATGGTTTGGGCGGCTGGGGTGCGTCCATTTCGGACGCTTTGGGAACCGTGGTTTGCGTCTTACCCGGGATGCCACGTTCCAAACTACTCATGCTGCCTTCGTGCCTAAAGTGGCTGATGGGTATAGGCGAATGGTTCGAAGAGGCAGTCGGCCACGTCGCGACAGTGGACTTCAGCATATCGCCAACGGATGACTACATCAGGTAAAAATCCCGCTCCACCTCTCATGACTGTGCGGAAGCCCTGAAGCCTTTCCCAGTGTGTTTGAGACGACGATCCGTCATGTCGGAGGGCTCTTGAGTGCTTACGAGCTCTCCGGAAAACAATATGGTGTGCTAGTCCAAAAAGCGGAGCAGGTCGCGCAACAATTGGCGTATGCGTTTACCGGGGTAGGTGGCGTTGATGACTAGGTCTTGAAAAGTTTGACACGAGTGCAATGCACAGGATAACTCTATCCCTTATCCATACGTCAACTTTACTGATCACACGCCGGTCCGCGAAACAGTCAGTTTCGATGATGACTTTGTGCTCCACTTGCTGACGCGTCTTATAGTCAAACATCGCTGAAGCCGGTACAGTACGTTCTTCACGTCGTCCCTGAAAGCTACTGTAAAACACTAATTATTCATGCAAAGCTCACTTTGGAGTGGAATCGTCTAAGGTGAGTACTGAGTGTAGACAACAATTGTATATAAATCGTGAGTTAGTTTGTACACTGGCAACAACACCTACCGTGAACTTGCCGAGAAGTCAGTGCAACATATGATTAACATGGTAACGTTTCGAGAACTTTGAGCTTCGGACAGCAAACTAACGTCATGACGCCGTAGCCCAAAGTGTTGCCTGGTATGCCTGCTCTTTCCATTGATCCTTCCACCGGAAACTCGGTTGATTCCTATGTGGTATGTGCAGCCCTGCTGTGTGATGATTCTATACAGATTACCAACGAAATGTAGACATGGGGCGGAGGATGCGACTCGTTTTACGAGTACTTGATGAAGTATTCTCGTCTCACAAACACCAACGATACCTCGTATGTGGACACGTGGCTAACCGCGGTGGATACCACGATCAAAGTACTCATGAAGGTGGGTGGCCGCCAAAGTTCACTTCCGAGGCGTCTTTCCTGACGATCCTCGGTACGCTGAGAACAATGCCCGTTGTGATTGATCTCACATTGCTGTAGGTGGCAAGCTCACGAACAACGACACCATCTTCAATATCGGACTCCTGCTTACAGATGCGTGTTGGAACACATATACGAGCACCGCGTAAGCTTTAATCTCGTTCTTGGCGACAACAGCATCTCACCCCACCTAGCACCGGCATCGGACCCGAGACTTTTGCCTTCATGTCCAGCGATGGCAACTACACCGCCAGATACAGTTTTATAACGAACACGGATTCTACATCACCGGGTCGGACTACATTCAGCGTCCCGAGGTCCTCGAATCCAACTTTTACGCGTGGCGCGCTACCGGCGACACGAAATATCTCGACAATGCCGCCAGCGCCATCCAGAGCTTCCGAAAGTACCTCCCGACGACGGTAGCGTTTGCTGGCATCAACGACGTCAACAATGCGACCTCGACCAAGATTTACGATATGGAAAGCTTCTGGTTCGGCGAGGTACTCAAGTACCTGTACGTGCGACCTAGCCAAGGGTCGACGTCGTCCAATCGACTCATTCCTCGTCCGACAGATACTTGACGTTTGACGATCCCAACAGAATTTCACTCGACGATTGTATGTCGCGCCCCGTGCTTACAAGCTTGCGCTCAGCTCTGTCATTCTCTTTGCAGATGTGTTCAACACCAAGTGTCACCCTTTCAAAGCGCCGCCAGCCAAGAACGTGTACGGTTCCATGTCTTGAATATCAGGTCGGAATGAACCAAGCAAGCTTTGTAGTAAACGAATTTTTGTTAGAATACACATCTGTCGTTGACATCGGAGTGTGCGACACATGCTCTCTGGCGTGCCACTGAATAGAGCTCACCACCAGTACCAAGAAACGGGCATGCATGAATGAACACGGAGGCCAGATCTAGCCAACATCGAGCCAGGAATGCCTCGAACGCCTTGAGCACAGTGAAGGGCAGGAACGCGCATGCCGAAATTCCCCTGCATAAATGTGTTATTGGGGCTTGTGGGGTGAGGAGAGGGCTTTTGCTGAAGACGGAACTGAGGCAAGACGGCCGCATTTTCCGACTCCTGGCGCCAAATCATCCATACATGTCCACGACGTCATTCGCCTTCGCGCCCAGTGAGAGCGCCCAAGACGTACATTCGTCCACATTCCTGGTGATGAGCGGTGTCCCCGAGTGTCACATTGAAACCGAAGGGTAGTGCGAACAGAGCTCGGGCGACGTTACCCTCCTACGGTCAACTCGTCCTCGAGGACGACCCGCTCCCTTCCGACGCAGACGGCGCCTCACGCAGCGGATTTTCCTGCCGGGCCTGCTCGAGCAAGTCGCCCAGACCTCGCTCTCGCACGGCTTTCTACGAGCACGTCGATTTCAGCCACACGCAGATGCGGCGGGAGGAACGAGGCGCGCACCTGCACACACTCCTTGTATCGTGACCAAACGGCCCCGCATTTCTGGTCGAACTCCTCCGCCTTTTTCTTGGCGTACTCGTTCCGCTGGCCCTGCGCGACGACCATGGAATGTGCGATGGCGGGCTCGAGGTACCCTTCGAACCACGTGTTGAAGCATGCGTCATATGCTTGCTTGAGGGGTGTACATTCTGGCGAGAGCGAGTGCGCCATTGTGAGGAACGTGCTTGGAGAACCTGCCAGAGGTCGGTGATGGGAGGGAGCGAGACGCGACGCGTCTCCCCGGCTAGCTTACGCTTACAAGGTTACGAAGCGTTGCAGAACCAGACAGCGATGCTAGCCTGAGACTACGTAAATATACGACGTGCACGACAATATTGCGTCGGGCCTAGCGAACTCCTAGCGAACTCAACGCCCTCTCAGGTACGGATGAAATCGACCCTTTCTCCCTCTGTCCTCTGGGAGACGTGTAGGTTGCGGCAGCGACGCCTTTGAAGACGTAAATGCGATCTGCGAACGTCTCGATTGCGCTGCAGACGCCTGCTCGGACCGCGCTTTTTGTAACTCAGCTGAAGGAGTACATGTTTTCCAGGCGAAAGCGTCGCCATTGGTGAGCGTAACCACACAAGAGGGTGGTGGAGGGCATGAACGCGGGTCGAGCGAGACGGCAATGCGCTACGCACCGATGCGATCAGCGAACCATTCGGGTTCAACGTCATTTGGGTCCCAAATATTGGTTGGAAAATTCGTCGTTCGCTCATCGACGTCGACAAAATCGACCAACGTAGCATAGAGGTGAGGGTTCCGGAACGATCGGTTTGACATGAGGGAGTCATTAAAGTGTCTAGGATTCACGGGATTGCGCTTCAAAGCAAGGAACTGGGTTACTTTCGCCTGTGACAGGTATATGAGCGACCGAGCAAAGCGAGATGAATAAAGCCATCTTACTCCAATGACTGGATCGCACGGTGCAGTAGACTCCGCGGGTATTCCCCAATCTGTCACGCTTGGTATTGATGAAGGCCTCAAGAGTTCGCGAATCCGCGTCAGCTCATGATCTTCGGAGGAACTCGAGGCGGAGGGTAAATCTTTCGAAGATTCGTCGGGTGTCAGCGACGACCCCGCTGATTGAGATCGTTCCGCGGCAATGTCATCAGAGAGGTGTGCTCGAGGGTGGCTCTTCGTGGGTGCTGGTCGACGAATGATGACTTGTGACTTTGGTAATAGTCGAGCTAAGGAGCTACTCAGGAGTAGGACGGCGATAAACCAAAGTAGGGCGTACAGTCTGAAGATGAAGCAGAGATGCCTTTTAGTGGCTTATCCTATTCCCAAACAGAAGCACAGCCAACAACGAGGGAAACGCTTGGACGAAACCCGGCAGGGAGACTCTTACATGGTTACTGGGCAGGCCAACAGCCTTGGAAGTGGAAGCGACTTTGTCCTCCGGGTCGCTTTGTGAGTCGTCGCTGTATGCGACGAGACCTAGGAGAGTGTAAGACGTCGCGGACGGCGGTGACATAGGGCTGCTCACCGTACATGACAGCGCGCACGAAGGAGAAATTTAAAACTCCGCCCGATCGAAATGAGCAAGGTGCCGAGATGCCGAGACAGACACTCTAGAATGCGCCTCCACCAGTTGCTCATCTGTCTGGCCGTTTGGACGGTCAGCAGTTTGGCCAGTGAGCAGGTCGTCGCCGACTTCTATGCTCGGCATGCATCCACGTCGGGGCACACCAATAACTGGGCCGTTCTCGTGTGTGCCTCCCGATATTGGTTCAATTACAGGGTGTGTTCTTATATACACCGTACAGCGACTGACCAGTGATGCCAATGGCCCCCCAGCACATGGCGAACGCCCTAGGAATGTAATTATACCCCTACTATCGCATTCTGTCGCGGTACAAACTCTTACATAGGTATCGCACCGTTAAGCGTCTCGGAATACCCGACTCGAACATCATTCTCATGCTCGCCGATGACGTCGCGTGTAATGCGCGCAACAAATTCCCCGGGAGCGTGTACGCAAAGGCGGGGCGTCATTTGGATCTCTACGGTGACAATATCGAAGTGGACTATCGTGGCTACGAGGTGACCGTCGAGAACTTTATCCGATTGTTGACAGGTGTGCCGATATTTAGTCCGTTTTCACTCGAACCAACGTTGTATAGGACGAGTTGATCCGTCTGTGCCACGCTCAAAACGGCTACTTACGGATGATCGCTCGAACATCTTTGTGTACATGACTGGACACGGAGGAAATGAGTTTCTCAAGTTCCAAGATAATGAAGAAATCAGCGCGTTTGACATCGCAGACGCATTTGAACAAATGTGGCAGAAAAAGCGGTGAGCGACGAAATACATGGTTCGTCTCAAGGGCCAGACACGCCATTTTAGATACAATGAACTATTCTTCATGATCGATACCTGTCAAGCGAATACCATGTACTCGCAGTTCTACTCTCCGAACATCTTGGCAACAGGTTCGTCAGAAATACAAGAAAACTCGTACTCGGTACGCTGCTCATTCACCCCGTTCCTTCCGAGGGTCTCATCGTGGACAGCACGAAAACGACGACGACATCGGCGTGTCCGTCATCGACAGTTACACTCACTTCGTACTCGAGTTCATGGAAGGGATCAACAAGACCAGCCAGGTCTCCATGCAGGACTTGGTGCGCCTCTTGACCTCGCCACGCTCCCAGGCACGCTTACACCTTGAAAGTTCTCATCTTACGATCCCGTCGTGATTCGCTCACACGCCGGCGTGCGCTCAGACCTGTTTCGACGGCCGCTCGACAAGACCCGCATCACAGACTTCTTCGGAGGCGTCGCTCAGGCCGAGGTGTTCCCTCCTCCCCATGACAATGTGGGGACTACCCTTCCCGCAAACGCACGACCGCTCGAGACATCGCAGCGTGTAGCAATTCCTCCTGAGAGCGACCCTGTTGTCCCGCATGTCAATTTCGATGGGGTACAGGAAATCAGTACCTTGACGTCGATCGAGAGCGAGAGCGAAACTTGGGATGCGAGATGGAAAGATGTCAGGAAATGGACTTCTGTCTTGTTAGTGGCTTCTCTAGTAGCCTGGGTATCGTTTACCGGATAACTCCATTCCTACCTCGATGCATCGTCGAGAGGATCAACTTTCGACTGAGATTCACTATGCATGTCCTTCATGTCAAAGCAACTCAGGTATATTTACATATCCAAAAGGAAGTTAAGATACGAATACATGCGAATTGTAGCAAAATGAGCCAGAGTGCAATGCTGGCTAGAGTTCTTGGTGTTCTTCCGCATTCCATTTCTTGTCAGGATCATACAACGTCCCGTCCCGGGACATGCACCACTCGATCACCGCACAGGGTGGCCACAAGTCTTCGGGTTCGTTGCCGGCGTCCTGGAGGAGTAGCGCGACGACACCGTGCGACGGGACGTCGTATGCCGTGAAGTTTCTCACTGCGGTACCATTGTCGGTGTGGGTCCAGAGGTCCTAAGCGCAACATCATGAGCGTCGTGGCCGGAGAACGAGTCCAGGTTCGAATCCTACCCGGACGGAGTATTGCCTTCCAGCCCGAATCCAGGGAGACTCTGTCAGGTTGAAGAACATGTCTGTAGGCTCACCCAAGGTGTTGATCTACTTTGCCTCAACGACGGAAGCGGCAAACAAAGATGACAGTGCTCACGAGCATGAAGACCGTGCCGTTCTGGCTTTCACCACTCCAGTATTGTGCGGGGTGGGTTGCATTGCTCACGTAGTCAGGCTAACAGTGATTTGAATCGTTGTGTCAATGCGCGCCAGGGCAGGTTTGCTTACATTGACACCCCATCGGAAGGGAGAAACGCTAGTGCCCACGACAGGGTCCTGGTTGATAGCGATAACTTCGTGATTGGTGAGAATCTCGAGGGACTCCTTGCTTGTCGACTCCAGCTAAACAAAGATACCATTTATGTGTTTAGGCGTTCATACTTTCAAAGGAAGAACCTACGTCGAGACTTATCAAGAGGGGTGATTTCATGAGAGCCCAGGCGGTGAAATGTGTCTTAATTTCTTCGTAGGTCATGTCACCATTCCCTCTTGCAGACGACATGAGGATTATACAGGATACTAGAATGTGTTACTCACATTTCGAGCTAAGAACACGTGAAATCAGTCCAGTGATGCAGGTGGAATCACTCACGATATCCATATCGTTGTGGCCATAAAAATCGGTGGCCCATGTATAGAATGAATTTCTGGAAAATGGCCTCAAAACGCCTCAGACAAGGTAGAAAGTAGAGTCACTGACCGATTTATGAGACCGGCAATCGATGACCAAGTTGCAGCTAGAAGACTTGATCAAGCATCAATCCCACCACAGCATGTGTGACTTACAAATGTCACTTGTCGTCTGACGTCAAAGCTAGTCATGGACGTGCAGAAAACACATCATTGAACCACTCACTCGCCAACTTTGGCCATATTTCCTTGCCCAAAACCAGCCTTGCTCCTAAGCGGAAGTATGAGCATGACAACACCCACTTGGGCAACGTGCATAGCCATACCCTTCCCCATTGACACACCGATAAAAACATAGGTGGCCTGCCAGACGACTGGGCGAGATCCTTGATGGCATTCGCCATTCGTTCGTATCCTGTAGCACAACCATCCGCTGGATGATCTGGTGATCCAAGACGAACTCACGGCCCATGATATTCTCCCTCGTAATGTTGTCGAATGGCACGGCGCAGTTGTCATACCTGAGAAACGAAGCAATGAACTACAGTTCTGTCACACGGGGTGAGCGTACCCACTTTAGGTAGTCGAAACCCCAGTGTTGGAACAGCTTTATGTCCCTGTGAAACATAAAATAAAGTCTTGGCTTGGACGGGGAAAGGGAGGGCGTACCTTGCTTCATTCTGATACGACCCAGGGTATAACTGGCAAGTAAACCATCCCGCATCACTGTACTGTAGCAACGAGCGTCAGTGGCATCAAAACAGTAAGTAAAACGAAACCTACGATGCCCGCTTTGCTAGACCACCCCCGACATGAACGTGAGTATTGGGCAAGATCCTGACGGACTCACAAGCCC
>JBBPSZ010000496.1:0-10980 GCA_038093835.1 Strobilomyces confusus
AATGGAGCCACCGGGGGGGACGATGGCGACTAAGCGATCGAACGCACTCCAGCTCTTGGTGTACATGTCTCGAACCAATGCGCGAGGAACATCAGCATTTCTAGACCAGACACGAGGTAAGCAGCGGTGACACGGGTAGTTGGCAGGATGAGATCACCTGCTTGTCAGCATGGCCACGTATCTTCGCTTTTCTCCAGCGTCTTGAGCCGGATGTGGAAATAGATTGTAAAGGCGAGTAGGATGATAGTGTTGTGCGGGAGTCAAGAGGGTGTCCATGGGTCCAAACGATAGTACAGCATCTCCGGGCGACGGACAAAGAGAGAGATATACAGAAAGATAATCAGGCGTAAATGGCGTAACAGCAGTATCTAAAAATCAGGCGCGTAGATCAGCCTTGGAGATCAGCTCGACCGTGCGCCGCACATACCAGGCTCGAACCCGTATCGCTCACAGAGGTATCGTGACACGTTGGCGATTTTCCTGCCGTTAGCTGAGTCGACCTCGCCGAGCCAGCCTCGGATTCTCCGGCCCTCCTCACGACTGCCACCGACGATCTCGAGGACGCCCTCGTCCCAATGTCCTTGGGAAGGACTACCCTGTCCAGTGTGTGTCCACATGCCAGTCGAGCATGCCTCTGCCTCGCACATGTTCACCCATTCGCCGACTACCATGCTGGCGATGAACGTGCTCGCGAGTTGTACCTTGCCCGTTCGCGCCCACACGTCCGACGTCCAAGACTCCCGGATACGAAGGAGCTGAGCAGCGAGAATGGACGCGTTGGCGCACGTACCGACACGCGCAGCCATCATATCTGGACCCCCGAGAAGTGTTTCGATCGCCAAGGCATGCGTATGTGCGGAGGTATCTTGGGCGACTGGGGTGTTGGTCAGTGAGAAAGTGTTTGGAGGAAGTTGGGAGTGCAACGGAAGTCGTGGGTCCAATGCGGGAAACGAAGGAATCGGCGTCGATTTCCACCAAACGACGGCGTGCTATAAGAGGGTAACACCAAGGGTTGGATCACGAACAAACAAAAAGAGAGCGGGCGAGAAGCAGCACCTGAGCACAACCGCCAATCGATTTTATTCTTGTCAGGTCGTAGTTTCTGGAAAGCTTTTCAAGGATGAAGTCTGATGTTGAACCGCGGTAGGAGACACGTGCCAAATAAGGTTACGATCGAGGAATTATCAAAAGTTCCAAATTAGTAAATCGTTGATATCTGAAAATTTTGGTTCCGCGAAACGACGCACCAAGGGCCTTGACCCACATATCGACTGGGGTCGTGTAGGCATCTCCAGGCGTCGTGAATATACCACCCTGGGTCCTGATAGAGAGTCAGCACTACTCGATGCGCGTGATAAATGGTTTTTCGAGGAGATGATGATGAGATAAAAATGGGAGTGGGCGACGAGCACGGTGCGGGGAAAGGAACGAACGAAGAACTCACTGATATTCAGATAGCTCGGAATCGAAGTCGACACACTCCACCCCCACGAGCTCCAGACTCTCATCGACGATCGATGCGCGGAGCTGATCGGTAGCGAGTTCGAGACCGAGAAATAGTGGCGGACTTGTTTTGGGTCCCGGGGCCATGTTTTGTAGATCGAAGAGAGCCCGCTGGGCAGATTTTACAGGTTCCTACAGGTATTAGTTGGTGGATGCTGGTATTGGGGTATAGTTGGAGCAACAAAGAGATTCGAGAGCAGGAAGAAAAGAGACAGCAGGAAGACGAGTAAGGGGACGGGACGGTCGTGGTTATCCTGACGGTCGTGACGAGAAAGGAACAAGAGGGGAAGCACAAGGAGAGAGCGGAAGGGGACTTTGGTGTCTACCGCCGACAAAAGTGCTCGTCCAATTCCGTTTCTTCCCACGCCAACGTACATAATGACAACATAACAACACTCCGTCCACCTCGTTTAGCTCGTGCGCGAGCTTGACGTCGTCGCTCTTGCCAGAAATACTCAGCGAGGCACCTGCGGATCGATGTAATATTCGCCCCTTCGCGAGCGATCTTGAAGGCGAGATCGCCTTCCTGCTCGCCTCGTTTGATCGCTCAGCGCTCAGGTGTGTCAGAAGTTCCGTGTCATCGGCCGGAATGGGTGTGGGTGTCATAATCCATCGTGCAGCGTGTACTTTCTCGCTCGTCATCTTGGCAGTGCCTTCCTTGACTGCGTCCACAATCTCGCCGGAGGGCTATCCACCTCCCCGGTTCCAGCTTCGAACCAGTCAACAGTCGTCCACGAGGTGAGACTACCCACGACACGTTGTCTTCAGTTCCAAGTCTTGCCAGCTTCCAGTCCGAGTTGAAAGACGTCTGGACTATGCCCCGTCGGATAGACGTCATCGGCACGATCGTATATGTACAAACTAGGAAGGTCAACATTTGTTACGAGTGATGAGCCCGACGGTCCAATGGAGAAGCGAGTTACACCCGGCCAACGTGGCTCAGCCACTTCCTGCATTCATCTAGTTCCATCTAGAAACCATACGGTCAGTCGAAACTCCAACAATGGGCGACGCACACACTGGAGAAAGATGAAGTACGTCCCGCACGTCCAAAATGACGTCATCTACGAGCTGGCTTGCCTCGAAAAGATGAATCTGCCACGACATCGGCTCGGTATCATCCAGGACACACGCGGAGACCGGAGCCTTGAATAAATCCCGACACTTGCAAAGCTTCGCATCATCGATTCTGTACTGACGCGCCAGCGCGAAGGCGAGGCTGTCAACAAGGGCCGCAGCCGTGAGCAAGGTAACCGGGTACTGCAACATGTCCGGCTCTACACGTCCGATGTTATCACGTTTAGATATGAGAGCGTCGCTAGAATCCACGCATACTCGCCGAGAAGAGATCCGAACAACTTATGCCAAGTCACGCACTGAACGATCGTCCAACCAATCGGCGCAGTCGCCTTCCGCAGGGTAGGAAGCGCATTCCACAGCTCGTCCAACACATCTTGTGGGGTACAGCTGCCTAGCTGAAACTGGAAGGAGCACAGCACGTCGCGCTGTGCAAGCTAGACATAGTAGAATAAACAACGACGTCGATTAGAACTGTCAAACACCCACTTCAAGTGTGTCGTGAGTCATTGAATGACATGCCATCTCCAGGAACTCAAAAGCGAATACCGGTCTGAGCGGCGAGAGGCAGTCGCGATGAAGCTGACCACTTTTCAGTTTCCAAACGAAGAAAGGAAACTAGTAACGCGTGCCTTGACGCTCAGTGCTATGCAAGCGATCGCCAGATTCCAGACGCCCCGTTCATAATCGGTGTCGTCGTACGACCTCCAATTTTCCGATATAAAATGCGCGCATTGCGCTTCTCTCCAGTACTTCACCTTTTCTGGAAGTAGAAAATATCTGTGAAATATCTGTGCGGCGTGAAAACGCGTCTGATGTGAGTCCATGAGCTGGTCGTGAAGGTCGACACCGCGTGAACGTTCATCCCGGGACGGATTTGCAGGTAAGAGTTCCGGTTCTTTCGGGACCGTCTATGGCCAAAGTGAGCTTTGTATCTGGATACGCGATCCACTTGGTCATCGATCACACCTCAAGTATCCACCTTGCGATCTCCCTTCGGAGATCGTTCCCGATACCGTATGCGTCGGTCCAGGCTTCGCGATTTGCAAGCCGGTGCTGCTCTGAAAAGATTTGGACGTTCGCGTTGCTCGATGGCTGTTGGCTCTCCTGGGACGCTGTCGCGGCCTCTTCTTCCCACCAGTCACTATCGTCGCTCAAATCGACCGTACTCGCATCGTCCAGTCGCGCACAGCGCGGATCGGCCCCGTATATAGCAGCTAATCGTTCTTTTCGTTTCTCATCATGGACGTCAAACCCGTCTCTTTCGCGTTCCGAACGTTCCCTACGGAGAAGGGCCTCGATACGGTCGATTGCGTAGTCTTCAGGGCAACGAACCACCGTGGATTGCGTATACGGAGGTGGCGCGATGATGGGAACCTGCGGAATCGCGGGAGTGACTCGTGACCGGCGATGGTAGACCGCGAGTGTGCGCGACAGGGGGTTCGCCCTCGACAAGACATAGTCCACAGAATTCGGGAGCGGCGTAGATGGAACCGTCGGCGCGTAATCCTCATCCGGGAAGGGTCTAGAAGTTAATGGGCTCAGAGGAGAAGGACCGAAGAGCGAATCCTGGAGGAGAAATACGCATATATGCATATCAATGAATGACCTCTTAGCACAAATCGACCCAGGACGTACCATCGAGGCTTCCGAGCACGCAGAGATATCTGATTTCAATGACTGCGCGCGTCGTAGACTCGCAGGCTCCATAGCTTGGTATTTGGTTTGGGCACTCGCTTTGCTGGCGCAAGAAACAAGAGAGATAGTTCTATCGAGTTTTGCCTTCTTGGATTCTTCGAAATAGTCGTCCCAGGAACGGCGTCGTTTCAGACCATTATCCATCATAGCCTGGACCAGACAAGAAACGGAGGAAGGAGAGACTCCGCGACAAGGCACCTCCGAGTGGACACCGTCTCTACTCGTTTCGCTGCTTGTAGTCGTGGCACCGCAGGGCTCTTCATTCCTGGCACCGGGTGGCAGGGCTATTTCCAGTTCGTTCCATTGTACCAAGTCGAGGACGGTAGGGCTGGAAGAGACGGCACCTTCGCGGGAGGCAGACGCATGATCCCTAGAAATGGACAGACTGCCGACCTCGTCGTACTTTTCAAGGTCGTGTGTTCCTTCGAGGATGGTTTGGCTCGGCACGACGCACCCATCGAACGCGTCTTCCACGACCTGTCCGCCGATTGCATGCGACCGTTCGTCGAGGGATCTAGTGGTAGCCATGGAAAAGCCCGTCGAGAGAGAGGAAGAACGACCTATCGATGATGTTGTGAGAAGCATAGAAGTATTCGAGTCCGCTGGGTGGTTAAATGATGCAGCATTGACCCACGGCGGTCCTTCATCAAGCGCGCCTTGGCCCACAACATGGTCCTCGCGGCATGAGGTCCAAGCGGGCGGCGACGAGTCAGCATCGAGGCCGACAGGCGAGGAGGACTCCGGAGGGGGTATCATGTTGGGTGATTCCCAGCTTTCGTCGTGTTCGGTGTCCTTCGGGGTGCTGGCCGCGTGCGGGCGCTGTGACCCATCTTCGGGGCGTTGTCGCATGGCGCCTAATTCAAAACCTGGACTGTCAAAAGCCCCTGCAAGAAAATGGCTTCCGTCAATCATACAAAATGCTGATTTGCTCCTGTCGAGACGTGTTTCCAGTTCTTCGCGACCATCGTAGGTGCAATACGACTCTTGAGATGAGAGTTTTGACCAGGAAGGTTCGGACAGTTGGCAGCTGCAGCAAAGGCCAGGGGCAGAACAGACCAAGCAGAAGCCATCGGAGAACATCGAGACATCCATCGGGGGAGGACAGAGAGGACAGACGGAGGAGCGACAAAGAGGGAGGCACATGCACGAACGTGACCGCGTGAAGCACGCACATGATTGTAGTGTTGCCGCGAAGCGAACTGGAGCGAAGCGAGGTGCATTTTGTGGCGCACTTCGACACACTTCGGCCGAACGAAGGCGCACGAAGTGCAGCTTCGTTAGCCTCGCGAGGCTGGCGAAGTGCCCAGGAGCACGGGCCGCACCTCCATCCAATCACCGGCATGTTCGTCATTATAGTACTAGAGGCTATATACTATTCGTCCTCTCCTTCGTTAGCGAGGAGCTGATTAAGTTCATCGATAGCACCGAGACCTGTGAGCTCGTCCATTGCTCTCTGGGTAACCAGCCCAAAGATGCTATAATCTGCCTCTTCGGCAACAAGATCTGGGGTAAAATTAAGTCGAGATTGCTTGTAGGTATATTTGAGGATTTGTAGCGCTTCGATAGTTTCGGGTGAGAGGCGGTTTCGGCTATCGGAACATGTGAGTTTGCTTGACGAAAACATCCGCTCGCATGGCACGGATGTCGCCTGTGCTGGAAGGACATCCATTGCAACACGGAAGAGCAGTGGATAGCTGTCCTGTTTCCTCTGTAAATGTAGTGTCAGCAATGAGGTGGTGGGTCAGCCTGAGAACGGTCGCTTACTTCCCAGTAGCGGATGAGGTCCATTGTGCGCTCTGCTGTGTCAGACCCAGATACAACGCCAGCTTCCTCATAGCGGCTCAGCTCCAATTCAGCATCTTTACGGTCAACTTCGAGTTCCTGCAGCTCACGCCGTGCAAGATCTTCTGTGGCAGAGTCCATGCTGGCGGGAGCTTGAGCACTCTGGGGCCTGAGGGAGACGGACAAACGGGGAGAGTCCAAATTTGGCGAGGCAGGACTGCCAGAATCCACAGAGATTGACGCAGAACGCCGCACAGTGGAATTCAACTTGCTTATACGGGTATACCCTTTCGCAAGGGCCAGAGTTGCGATCGTAGATACATTGGTTTCGCGAGAAATATGCGACCTGGGCTGAAAGTAGTCTGAACCTTGAACGATTTGACTCTTATGGCGAATGGCGGTATGAAACGATGTCATCTGATTTGGACCAATCCGTGTCAATATCATTTCAATGGCTGTATGACTGTGGTTTGCGCACCATGTCAACCATCCAATCTCGTGCCTGGCAAGCATCTGAAGCTGACCAATGTTTTTTAATCCACTCAAATTTGGAACTTGGGTTGATGACTGTTCAAATTATATCGTTATTAGTTTAAGAAAACCACAGCTGAGATGCCACGTACTCATGGAGAGGGCGTAGATCCGCGTTTTGCGTCCCTCATTGCGATACTGTTCCAGTTTGTCAAGACCGATGCTGATGTAATGCGATAGCTCCCATATCGTCGTTTGAAGCTCTCGCCATTTGAGTATGAGTTCCTCGTAAGCTGGAAGTGCCATTGATAGGGTGGGCGTACGTTCGGATGATAAGAGTTCTTGAGCAATATGTGGAACTTCAAGTATTTGCTGAATATCTTGAAGGATAGCGATAGTCTTTGAGCTGAGCATTAGGTGAGCGATATCCGTGTTCTGGCGTTCCTGCAGAAACGACTGGACAGCCTGTTGATGCAGTAAGCCATCAAACCAGTCCACGCCGAGTGATTAGTGATACATACGGGATTAAGTAGCAGCACTCGGCTGATCATTTGAAACGTTGATGACCAGCGTGTGGGGCAGTCTCGTAACAGTTGTACAACTGGTAGCACAGTTTCGCCTGGATCAGAGAGTTTACCCCGCCAATAACCACTATTATTCCCCTCTATAATAGTTGCTTTGAGCCGTTGGCGTCGCTGTCCAGAAGAACGACAAGCAGCAACAATATCACGGCATTGTCCCACTGGATCGCTGACCAAGGTATCAGCGTACACTTGCAGCCAATCCGACATCTCACGTTGCGTGAAGTCGTTCGTAAATGGTGAGGCAGCGAGTACAGGAATGCATGCATTTTTCTTGAGCTCACTGAGAATAGCCTGCACTGCGAGGTTTACGACATGGGGAAAACACCTGGTAGCATACATATGAGCATTCAGGTCTGATAAGTCCGTCATACATTCAATAGGATCCACTCACCTAACACGATTACCCACTGCGTCAAATGCAATACCCCGTTTATTCAATGTATAGGCCATATGCTCCAAAAAAGTATTGTTGTTCGATGCGTTATCTGCAGTTATTTGGCCGAGCTATCAAGACGTTGCAATTAGAGCCATCATGTGTAGTATGACGGGGGAATAAACCTACTTTGTGTGCGATTCCAAGCTCGTCAACTACTTTGAGGAATGCTGCTGCAATATTGGTGCCGCTATGCGATCCTTCCATGTGTCGGAAAGCTACCAATTTCGATCTCAGTATCAAAACGCCGTTCTTGTCCCTTGCCATATAGTGAGCAGTAACAGCCATATAGCTATTAAGATTTGGGTCGCTCCACAAGTCTGTTGTCAAGGAAATCCGACCAATTGCTTGCTACAAAACCGAGCATGAGCCGCAATATCAAAACACCTTCGTATATACAATTCTGACCATAAGATTTCCCTTCAAGATCTGATACTCCTTTTGATACTCTTCACGAACCATGGTCATGACTTTCGTACGATGAGGAATGTCTTTATCCACGAGCCGCCCATCCCCGATGCTTAAAAGGAGACGGCGAAACTCTGGACATTCAACGGTGTTAAATGCCTTCAGCGTCAAATATTATTAGTTATGAGACTGTTTGGCAATAAGACATGTACCTTATCATCGGCAGCAATCCACCGCATAAGATCGTTGAAAAATCTATCCATAGTGAAGGGTCGTTGTGCGTCTGTTGTTTGCTCTTGAGTTCCGTTGAGCAGCTGAATTTTCCGAGTCAGGCCTTCTACTCGACAAATACGACGCCACTCCTCGCCGTGCTTATCTTCCATATGCGAACGGTAGCATGAAGTCATTCCATCCGTGAGCTTCCAAGTTTTCCATTGTGGATTCTTGGCATCCTCGCTATCAACGCATACCGTAAGTTTTATTTGTATCAGTACTCCAAGTCAGCACCTAATACGTACCCACACAGCCGGCATGCGACGAATGGAGTATCTGGTTTGTACATGAGACGTTCTGCATTTTCAGGCAAGCTCTCTGGTCGTTCTCGGCTGTGGACTGGCCAAAGGAAGTACCAGACATCTGTCGCATTTGCCTTTGAGGTACGACTCGGAGGATGGCTGGTTGGAGGCGCAGGCTGAATGATCTCGGACATGGCTAATATAGGCTCAATGGATGGGCCAACTCCACAAACCGCAGCTGTCTGTGGTCCCTCAAGTGATCTGAGACTTGCTGCGTGTCCTTCTGAGTCAGCCGGTGGTGGCAGCGCTTCCACAACCTGACTCGGAGTATTCTTCTGTCGTTTATTCCTACCCCTAGCTGATTCCTTTGTAGATCTGTTGGATACTATGGTATTCTTTCGCTTTCGACTTGTTTTTTTCGGCACATTGATAGCTTCGCCCAACTGCGCTACTGGCATGAAGTGACTCGCTGGGGGAGCCTGTAGCACCACTTATGGTGGCTGTGGCATTAGCATGTTTTTGTCTCATTTGACAGACATAACATACGTTGAGGTGGGTTTGTTGGCCAAAATGGATGAAGAAGCCCTGCATGCTGTGGCTCTGGAATTGTCTGTTGGAGAGACTGCCCACTGATAGGACCATGGCCGTATGGTAAGCTGGACGAGCTTAGTGATGGTGACAGTTTTGCTGATGGAATATGTGGGGATGAATAGTAAAATTGGGTACCGGGGGCAGAGACCATCATTCCTGACACGGATGGAAGGCTTTGAACATTCAAGGCATTGATGGGGCTGAGTCGAAGACTTGGAACTTGACGGCTTGCATGTGGGTGATGCATGATGCTCGGTTCTGGCTGCATGTCCATTGGGAAAACATGTTGGTTTGCCATGACTTGGCTGTCTGCCAGGCCAGTAGTACGGTGTGTCATCCAAGCATCAGACGACAATGGTAGTGTCATAAAAAGCAAAGGAGTAACTTATGAGATGAGGTGGCAAAGCGAGACTAAGGAAGTTTAGTCAGTAGACGGTAAACATGTGGGTTCGGGTTGTGGCGGAGCCTTGAGCCCTAGGGCTCAAGGTCAACAATCATTCATCTCATAACTCGCAGAGGTCCCATCCCATACAAGGTTGCACTTGTGGACTGATACACACAGGGGCCATTTTTCTAGATATATACCATTGCTGCTCAAAATGGCTGTACTTCGTCTCGTCTCTCGAACTGAGCGAAGTCAACTCCTTCCCAATTCGGTTGAAACGAAGTGTGTGAAAGTGCCACCTGGTTCGAACCGAACCCGATTAACTTCGAAGTGGCTTCACTTCAGCGGCAACGCTATTCGTAAGCCTCTTTTCGTGCCTATATAAAAGAAAAAAAGAGCCAGTTCCCATGATCGCTCAGTAAACAGTCCGCTCTTTCGTCCCAATACCCACACCGCCTCTTGTCTACCAACCAACTATGTTCTCTCGTTTTGTCACTCTTCTTCCCGTGGTCGCCCTCGCTACCCTTGCTGTCGCTGCTCCGCGTGGTCTCGAGGCTCGCGGTGGCGATAAGAGCGGTTCGTCCTGCAGTAATGGGGACGTCTACTGCTGCAACCAGAAGTTCATGGTGGGTTATCTTTTTCTTCCATCTTGTAAATGTGCGTCATCAATCCGTTCCTTCACAGGGCAGCACCCCACTCGGGGGCACGCTCGGTGGTCTTCTCACCGCCGTTCCGGGTGTGAGTGTGATCGCCGGACTTGAGTGTAGCCCCATTGGCGCGCTCGCTTTGGGCGCTGGCGGCGCATGCGATACGCAGACCGCGTGCTGCTCCAACCACCAGGTGAGTTTTGGTGCTCGTCAATGGGCCAACGGGAAACTCGTTCTGACGACGTCATTTTCTTTCGTCTATGCAGAAGGGTGCGGTCAACGTCGAATGCATTGCCGATCCTGCCCTCTAGGTACCCCGACGTTTTGTGAATCACACCTGTTTTTGGGTTGATTTGTGGGGGTTTCGAGGCGCGCAGGCCTCTAATAGTCGTCGTATACCTCTTCGGATCGCCTCTCCTGCTTTTCAACTATTATGACACGGTCGTTCGACCCTGCCATCTTTTCACTGTTCTGATTTGTTGCGTGTGAACGCGGAACTGGAATGGCTCAACTACTTTGCCTGCCTGGTAGTGTTGCTACTGAAGTGAAGGCACTTCGAAGTTAAGCTGGTTCAGTTTGACCAGACGGCACTTTCGCACACTTCGAGAGACAGGACGAAGTACAGCATATTGAGCAGTGATGAGACATATGGTAACAGGTGGCCCCTTAAGGTTTAACCGGCTGCTCGCTAACGAGGACAAATATTATAGTACTGTACTAGCAGCCGATAGTAGGTATTAATGACGAATTATGATTGGATGGAACATGTCCATACTGCCGAGCCCGCACTTCACCGACTTCCCGAGGCTAACGAAGCCACACTCCGTGCGCCTTTGTTTGATCGAACTGTGCCGAGGTGCACCAAAAAATACACCTCGCTTCGCTT
>JBBPSZ010000497.1:0-10970 GCA_038093835.1 Strobilomyces confusus
GTTCAATAAACGCTGCGCTTGCCGACTACAATTGGGCACACCTTAATTCCGTTCGCGCGGGATCTCAACACACATCACTCGGTAGATATTCGATGACGGTTCACTTCCAGAGTGGACCTCGACAACACACTCTCTGCCCTCATTTCCCACCCTCGACCTCATCTTCCTCCACGCGTTATGACGGTAATCCGTCATCTCCTAATTCTAATAGGGTATACGGCTGCCTCATCTATATAAGGCGCGCTGGCAGCTCCGTACAAGGCCGGCCACCGGCTGCTTTGCTTGCTGCTGAGCAAGGTCCCGCGACCTGATATCGACGGTTACCCGAAGTGTATCATTCCATCCAGGATATCTTTTTTACAACATCGTCGAGATATTAATTTAGTTGGAACTTGACACGATCCACCCTCCCTTTTATTTCCATTGGAATTGGCGTCTTCTGCCCCCTCTAATTATTCGTTTTGGTGCAACTAACAGTTTCTTGAGAGAGCAGATATTGCTCGATACATATCATCTATCGTTGGTGCATGATCGCTCTGGTTGAGGGGGTCTGTATATTTGCTGCGGTGTATGCTTGCTACGGAAGCTGTATCATGTTGGAGTTGAATGCATCTGTCGATCAGCTGACACAGCCGCGGAGCCCGGGTGGTGTTGTTTGCGGGTATTGTGAACCCCAACGGTATTGGCGAGTGCCGCTTCTATTCAACTCCCCAGCGGATTTGAAGCTCGCGTATATAAATTCACGCAAACGACAGCCGGTTTGAGACCAGGCATCATCACGCTCTTTGTCAAATAAGAATGGGTTCGTCCCTTCTCTCGTCCTCCTCCTCGTCTCACCTGCTTTCCAGCCTCTCTCACAATGTCCTCCGTCCGCTCCCAACTCGGGGCTGCCTCCCAATATGTCCCCTCCCCGCTCGCCGGTCCCTCCCATAACCCCGGCTCTGCTCCACCAAGACCGCTGCCCCGACGCAACCCCCATTTCCAACCTTCTCGCCCCATCCGCCCCTTTGCTTCCATATCCCAAAATACCGCCCTTTCATCAACCAAGCCTGTCAAACTCATCGAGCCACCTCAGAACTTCAAGACAACCTTCATCCTCGACTTGACACAGGAAGAGCTCAGTCGGCAAGGCTGACTTTCCCTCGTTCGTCGTAAGAACAACTTGTCTCAGCTTGCGCTGCAGGCTTACACGTCTGTCCAGTTTCCCTACTCGGCTGTATTTTCGGGATTCTTATTCGATGTTTATTATGTGCCATTTCCGTTGTTTCATGTTCCGTCACCCAATACTGCCAGTGAGCCACCATCCACCCTCCCGTAGTTGTACCTGGACCGTGTAAGTACTGTTAATAGAGTTTCCCAGACTGTCAAGGTGGGCGCGCGGTGAGGGTTACTTACTGCGCGCGTGCGCAGTGCTCTCCTGTACAACGGAATGGTGGTTCTCGTCCACTCGGAACTCTTGTGACACGGGTTTATCTTTACCCGGCTGTTCCGAAGGTGATATGTGCATCCTAAATTGTGTCAACGTGGTGATCCAAGTACTTGATGTCGTTTCAGAATCAATCAGATCTGATAGTACATACTCTATATAGTGAGCTTAAGGGCGGGGAAGCGACGATGCAGGCGGGGAGTATCAGGCGCTTTAGATGGGGTTGTGCTGTAAAGATGGCACGGAAAACTCACGCGTAGCCCACGGGCCCATACCCGTTTCCAGAGTCCAGACCATCGATCATCGCGCCTACCAGATATACGCGCGGTCTGCCGCGGATCATTTTCAAGCGCGATTGACAGTCGGTCGGCAACCCAACCCTAAGGATATACGTGTTGTCGGCACCCACGATGGTATACACGCTTCTTGTGCTTGTTAGTTTATATTGTCCAAATGATTCACGACTGTCGGTCGAGAAATACGCTGGCGATCGGAATTGTAAGAACCCGTGACACCATTCGTGTCGTTATCGAATGCACCGACGGCAGGATTATTGGTGAGATCTTCAGGTTCGGTGCGACGTGTATTGACATCAAATCGTGCCGGACAACGGAGCCTACTCGATTCCGTCAACTAAAAAATCGCTTTTTTTGCGATCCATTAAGCAACCGAGAATGAGGCGAGGGCGTGTTACGAACTTAACTTTACTAAGGGTTCGCTCGAATGCGTCAAATATTTGGGGAGTACTCGCATATTAATATTCACTTTGTTCGCCCGGTGAGTCACTGTTCCACCGTTCTCTCGGAGTAGATATAGACAAATGCCGGACGATGGTTTGGATCCGTTGGTGTCACTTGTCCTTGTTCCGGTGGCAAAAAGCTCTGCGGGTCGCGCGAACGAGAACTGGCATGTTTCCTCTTGTCCTCGTTCAGAGGAGAAGGAATTGGCCTTCTCTGTATACTCGGACGCCGAAACTGGTAGATTGGTCGACATCGCACTTTTACGTACGGACGAGTCGTCTTGCAAGGTAGGGAGCAGAGCGGGAGCCCCGAGAGGAGGCGAGGGATGGCGCGAAACAGGATGCCGGTTGGACTTGTCTGTCCGCGGAGCCAGGATGGATCGTGGGCGGCGATTGCCGAGGGCGAGGGGAGGATTGGGATGAAATATCGCGAGGAGCGATGTCCGAATCAGGCGACGATTTTGACGAAAAAGGGGACTGCGAGTTTTGGTCCGGGCCATCAGCAAACGTGCAGGGCCGCTGCAGAATAGAAATAGTACGACGCTTCCAAGGAGCATCCAGACTTCATCAGCGCCGTCTTCTTTCTCTCCTCCTCCTCACTGCTCTTTCCTGCTCGATACTGGGCCGTTCTTCGTGCCTTCATTTTTACGACTTTGCACGATTCTGCACGACATATTCTTTCCTCTCCCCTTTCCTTTCTCCTCCGGGAACCCATCCTTTCCATTTCACCGCCTCTGACAAATACAAGGTTCGTCTCTCTCTCTCAAATCTCTCCATGTCACAAATCCCCACCTCCACAGCGTGCCATCCCGTACCGCATCCTCCCACTCTTACCCATCTCCCTGTCGCCCCTGCTGAGATCCTATCCCGTCAAAGAACTATGGACAGTTGGCGAGTCGCCGTCTTGGGTGATGGTGGTGTCGGTAAAACAGCCTTGGCAGTTCAAGTACGTCTTTTTACCGCGTTTCATCCAACCCGCTTATCGTCATCGTCCTTCAGTTCACTCTCAACTGCTTCGTCGGTAAGCCCACACGTCCAATATCGTGCCTGATGTTTCTCCTTATTTTTGGTCACAGAGGTGTGATCCCCGTCCGTTCACTCGGCACTCTCTTTAATTTTTTTTTCCGTTCAGACGTATGACCCCACGATAGAAGACGCTTATAGGAAACAGCTCATCGTAGACAATAAGATGTGCTTCGTAGAGGTCATCGATACTGCAGGACAAGGTATGTCGTGTCTTGTGCAGCCGAAACATCCAATCTCATTAATTCGTCAGAGGAGTATGCCACTCTTAGAGACCAGTGGGTACGGTAAGTAGCCATCAACCTTTCCCTGGACCACTCCTGAGCTCTCAGTAGCGAGGGTCAAGGGTTTATACTCGTGTACTCGATCGCTTCACGTTCGACATTCGAGCGTCTCGAAGTCTTTCGACAGTCGATGCTCAAAGTCAAGCGTCAAAAGCCGATTTTCATGTTAGTGGGCAACAAGTGCGACAAGACCTACGAACGCGAGGTATCCCGTGAGGAGGGGATCGCTCTAGCCCGGACGTTCGGATGCGAATTCATGGAGACTTCGGCCAGGACCGCGTACAACGTGGAGCTACTTTTCACCAATCTCGTTCGCGCACTACGACAGACGAAACGGCTGGAGGGTGGCGCGAACAATGGCAAGCAGGGCGATAAGTCCAAGGACATTAGGAAGAAGTGTGTAGTGATGTGATGGATATTCTCTAGGGTTTTCGGTATTTAGATTCAGTCCCTTTACCTCTCTCCGATGATACCTCCCATCACCTCTGCTCTTCATGACTGCGCTCGCTTTTGGGCATGCATCCCATTCTTTCTCTTCTCTCCTCACTTCCTCACTTCTCTTTCTTCCCTTCCTCTCTCCTTTCGCTTTTCTCAGCTGATGTTCCCTTCTAACCATTTCGTCACATCATTTCGTCGTCTCACGCTGTGTCATACGTGATTTAGGTCTACGATGTATTTTGCAACGCATGGAAACGCCCGTCTACGCATTCTGACACTCATGTATGTACTACATACCCAGAGATGTGACTTGACTCGTTACGACTGCGGTCCACTACGCCACGTCGTGCCTACGTTGACCCCTCGTCACCTCCTATATTTAAAGATAGGGCCAGTTGAATCAATCTTAACACATGTTTGATGACTTTGAGTTCTATCCGCAATCACCAGACTTTCGAGTTAAATCGATTCCTGACCAAGAAGAATTCAGAGTGTACACAGGTGCACTCCAAACATCCGGTGTCTTCCGTTCGCTTTCCAGATCATGTTCACTCCATGCGAACCAGGCTGATACTCTCACAGGGGACATGTTCTTGTGTTGTGACCAAGAACATAACTTCGTCGAAACTCCTAGGGTACAAGGCACCACCGAGGTCCTTGAGTTGGATGAATTAGCTTCCACGTTGCATCTGTTACTGAAATTATTGCACTTCCCACCGCCCCCGCCGTCCCTTGCGCCGTCTGCCAGAGAGGCGCACCTGCAGATGGCTTCGATCTACCAAGGGTCTCTGATTCCGTTTCCGTTGTTACCAGATTTGCTCCGATTAGCTGATAAATACGACCTCTCGGAACCTCTCCGGCGCGCCTTGCACGCGCACCTGTTTGCCAACGCGTCTGTTCACCCCCTCGAGGTCTATGCGTTCGCCTCTGGGAACCGCATCGACGACGTCGCAGCTGAAGCGAGCGCATACCTCTTGCACCCTCCGCTTTCCACCTACTCCAAGGAACAAATCGCGCTCATCCCGTCCGTCGCCGCATACCACGACCTCCACCGCCTGCACAGTCACAGGACACAACAACTCAAAGCGATTCTTTTGCGCGAAGACATATTCCCGTTCGGATATGGCGTATGCGCCGCTCACAAAGTAAACGCCACGCGCGCATGGAACGACGCTCGACTGCTGTTGGCCACCCAGCTCGAAGCAGGTAGGACGTCCCGAGACGACTACACCGCGGATGGAGTCGCTCACGGTCAACTAGCCACCGACCTAGCGGCCGAGATGAGCGCGCTCTTGAAACAGTTTGATTCGTGCAAGACGTGTTACAAGGCTTGTTCCGCGGCAATCAGCATGCTCAGGGTAATTGTTTGCCACAATCAACGTGCAACCTGTGCTCATGCCATCCAGTACAAGTGCAATCGAGTTCCGAGAACCATTGATTACCTGCCACCACACCACGAGGGTAACTAGAGGATAGAGGATACTGGATGTGGCGTTCTAGCTAGAAACAGAACGTTCGGCGTCCTGGTTCGAAACGGAGATGTGTGTACATATCTTATAGGATCATTTATTATGCCAAAGGAGCGTCCTAAGGTTCTCCCAAACTTCCGAGTCGTGGTATAAGTAGGTCATAGAGTTGAACATGCCAGGTTGAATGGTCTCGCCACGGTTCTTGAACAACCACATTACGGCGCCCCACGCCAGCGCTGCGAATACTGAGAAGTACCGGGAGTCTGGTGGGACAGGTCGTGCGAGGGTAGATCCGGTCGGCGAGAGCGTCTTCGAATAAGGTACTCCTGCACGAGGTAAAAACGATGCGACGACCCTCGAAACCACGTAGAGCACGATCTTAAGGGCGAGCTAAGCACGACGGCATGGCAGAAGCAGGAAGCGTACCTGTTCGTTCACCGCGGTCCTCTCCCCGAACACGGCGTACCCTCCAATCAATCCAGCGATGAAGGTATCTGCGTCGCGTTCCTTTCCTCCGTTTGTCTTCTTCTGGAGCAACAGCAGGATCTTGTACAGCGACACGAACTTTGCTAGATTGAGAGCGTGTTGCTTTGTCGCTTGGTAGATGACGCGAGACCGAGCCTTCCAGCTACCTCGCGAGATTCAGCGGGACAGTCAATACGAAAGCACAGGTAGACGCACTCTCCACGTCCGAAGAGTATCGCCATTATGAGGGCATGAGGGAATCTGACTTTGACGCCGTAGACGAACCCATTCCTTGCACCCTTAATGATCGCAAGAAAATCATGAAGTGCAGGATTGAGCAACAAAGTATCGAGTGTGGACATGACAGCAAACGGGAATAGTTCTGAAGCGAAGCGTGTCACTCTTAAATGACCTTCGGAACCGGCATAACAAAATCACATGCACTACTCTACTAACATCTGCAATGCGGCAAGTGCTAGCCTCTTCTCCATTCCTCGACCACCCGTGCTCATTTGCTTTAAGAAAATCCTAAACTTAATGATGTCGTGGCTGCACGACTAACATTATATCTACATGGCAATAACTGGGTCACGACTGAAAGTAGTCATCTTTGAAGCTAAATGTAGAGACCGTTGACCATTCAAGCTGCAGTGGATGTCAACTGAAGATCATGTAACAGACAAAGTGGGCCTACACCATCTTTCCCCAATGGTATAGTGTCCTCAGAAGCTGCTCGGATCACTACAAATCTCCTATAGCCCTCCATGAATGCTGGTTGGATCCGAGCACTTGAAAGATCCTTTATGATCTCATCATTTGTGAAAGTGATGAGCTGTTCAGTTGTCATGCCCAGGGTGGGAGGATGGCTTCTGAGATCTCTAAGATAGATCTCCAGCAACTCAGGTCCAGTGGTATTGGAGAGATTGAAGGTTTGGGAGAGCCAAGCCACTTGATCAGAGTGTGGCATCCTAATGACAGAAACCTGTCCAAGACTGATGAAGTCTAGAATAGAACCCAGACATGTCTCACTGTAGGATTGGGGTGGTCAAGGAAGTTTGTTGTATTTGAAAAAGGGCTTACCTAGAAGTTCCCACACCTCCTTCACTGCATACCAGGTGACTCACAGCCAAAACCTCAGGAATGAGATAGCAATCCCAAAGTGGATGTTCTATGATCTGGGACATTAGATGACAGCAACCCATCAAATCTTCTGTGAGTGCAGAAGAGGTGAAGGTCACAACACCCCCTAATTCAAATCTTTAGCCAACAGCATCAACTTGAATAAGTTACATACCTAATGGATAAACTTCTTCAACTTTCCATCTCTCTGAGGTCATGTTGTTTGAATATCCATATGTCCAAAATTGGACTTCAGGACAGTTGACCAACTTGGCCACCAGGGATGGCATAGTATGTAGAGTCTCCAAGTGCTGATTGGATATGAAAATAACCCGTACATCCTCTTCAAGCTTGGCAGGCACAGCCTTGGTTGATTTGAGAATGTATTGAAGCATAAGTGTATCCAACCCTTGGTGATCAGCTGAGGGCCAAATACAATATAATCTTGAAGATGTGGAGTTGAGGAAGTCCAGCAGCACCTTGGGAAAATGCAGCAGGGCCATTGCCTGATGCAACACAGCCATCTGTGGAGGTTCATCAGGCACCAGTGCATCATCAAGGTTCAATGAGGACTGCATCACAGTCTCAATGGACCTCTGTCCAGCAACTCTGGTGGATGTTATGACTGGCACCAACAGTGGTAAGAGCACAGTAAGAAGGGGGGTCCCAGTTGACAAGTGTTCTGGTACTTGAAGAACCTTGGCCAATCCCTGTTGTGCTCCTGGAAAGATAATGAGAACAGCTACTTCAGTAGCATCAAGGAGCAACGGAATTGTGGCAGCCTGCAAAATAAGTTGATGAATTGTAAAACAATGAATGAAAGACAGCCAACCAGTCCTTCATTTGTCATGTGATGTTCCAAGCCATGAATGGCCACTTCTTCACTTGATTCGAGTGTACCAAAGTACTGGGGCTTTCCACAGGCCCTAAGGATAGGTGATAGGTCCATGATTGGATACAGCTTCGAGATGCGAAGTGAGTCATGTGATGACAGCAGGAGGTTGATATGCGAGGTATTGGAGGCACCACTAGGATCTCTGATAGTAACAGCACAGAATCGCTCCGTTTTACTTCCCGAGGTACTGATGAATAGGTCACCAGTCCATTTCCATTTCTTGGGTATTCTGAAAACAAGATCAGTATAGAAAATTGTTACCAGCCCAACGTACTTTGGTATGGCTAGTGTCTTAGTCGGCTCAGTCGTTGGTTGGACGGGCTGATCAGAGATTATACCTGCCTCTCTTTGTTTATGGAAACACTCGTGACGTAGATCCCATGAAAGCACAACACTACTCACAAGGGCGCGCTAAGTCTGCGTGGTCACATTTAGCAGGATGGGAGAGAACGTGACACGGAACTTACGCAGGAATAGGGATAGTGTTTAAGAAATTCTCTGCATTAATTGTGTCCAGGGATTTGGGGACAACTGTGGCGACGGGGACGTTGGAGCTGCGGTGCGTTCATAGTTCAATTAATTTGGCTCTACTTCTCCTGAACCACGTACCTTCCGCCAGGCGGTCCGACATCATCAGAGGCGGGATCCCAGAGATCAACATCCATCGGCTCGGGGGAAGCAACTACGTTTGCATCATAAGAAACATCCGTACTTTGAACTACGGGTGATATAGGTGTTGCGACGGGCGTGCTTGACGGTGGCGCGTCCTTAGACTGAGTAGCGAGTGTAATGGCTGGTTTGTTCTTCTTAAACGAGAGTGCTTGAAGCGACTTCTTGGGCGCGATTGGAAGTGGCTTGGGGCCGGTGGGAGGTGGCGGTATACCAGCAGCTATGCGCTGCTTGGTGGAAAGCGAACTTCCAGCCTCGGCACTCGTGGTAGGTATATCCATGGATTTAACAAGAGGGTGGGTCCTTTGATCCTGGTGGGTGCGTACGGCGGGCTTGTGTGCTGCTGTAGATGTTGAGCCACTAGTTGCTAACGGCATCTTGACATGAGTTGAAACCTGTTCGTCGTAAACACAATATAGCGAAGAAGAAGTGTGGTCCACCTTTGGATTTTCCTTCGAAAGCGCCGTAGTGGCTTTCGGGCGAAATACTCTCGCCGCTTGACGCGAGTGGCTATCAGACTCAGACGCAGACTCGGACTTCGATATAGGCAGTGATTATTAAAGGTGTAGGAATGAGTGCAGACGAGGAGCATACCATTCTGCGGACGACACGTTTATTCCTGTTGACCCTCTTGGCAACAGGGCTCTTCACTGAAGGTTCCTCGTCTGAGCTCTCGGATTTGTCGCTAGTACTTTCGGATATATGCGATTTGCTCGACTTTCGTCTCTCCTATTGATTTGTTTAACACATGTATCTCGTTTCGACACGTTCCTGACCTGTCTGTCCTTTTGTGCGGTCTTGTCCGACTTTCGTTTCGACGACTTGACGAACGTCTCCTGGAAATAACGTTTCTCCTTATCTGTGAAGCAGAATGAGACGGGGCGGAAACAACGTAGTGAGCACGAACCGATCCACTCTTCCTGAGCCGCTACCTCGTGACCGATGGAATAGTCTTTGTTATCCATGCCGATATGTCTCCAAAAGCTTTCCAACAGTCGCTCGCATTGCATTACGTTCTCTGAAGGCTCCCAGCTATAGAGACAGCGTCACGAAGACACGATCCCTCAACGTCGGGAATACTCACCTGTCCGCATCGGATCCATAACCTGCCCACTGTGTGACGCGGTTGACCGGTAAGTTTAGCCCGATCAGCGACGGGACTGCTTACTTTCACGAGGTATTCCTGAATAATGTCACATTTCAGCCTCGATCGACGCGACTAGCGTGAGCCACTCACCCATTCGGCGTCCTCACTGACGCGTGCTCTCGTGATGACCTCTGGAAATTGGCATCTGCAGGATAATCCATTGTGGAGGAAACCGTCCTACCGACGTGGTAAACCTCTTCTTCTTCTACTTTCTTCTTTCTCGGCATACTTTCGACGACGGGTTGAATCGGACTCGGAGGAAAGAGAGCAATTGGGTAGCACGTGATCTACCAGCGCGCACGCGCCCCAAGCACTTATCTCCTTGTCGCTCATATCCGCCGTACATGACGTCCAAGGCGAAGTCCAAGCAGGAGGAGGTCCTCCAGTTCCTAGACGACCTCGACAACCTCCAGCCCACCGCAGCCCCTCCGAGCTATCCCCAGAACGCGCAGACGAACAACCGAGACGACCCCGCCGAGGTCCTCGCCTTCATCGACGAGATCACGCAGAAGAGCTCCGAGCCGACACGTCTGACGGCGGCCTCGGTCGATCGTCCGCTGTCGCGCGCTGGGACGCCGTCCCTCCGCAAAGGCACCGAGCGCGTCAGGGTCGGCGTGCACCCGTCGTCCTCCACGTCGTCCTTGTCCGGCAAGACGGAGACGACCGCGGGCGCGACGTCCGCCGCCAAAGCGGAGTCAGCCCCGGCTCCCGCCGCGGGGGGGTGGGGATGGTCGAACGTGTGGAGCAGCGCCTCGGCTGCGTATCAACAGGCCAGGTCCGTCGTGGACGAGCAAGTGAAGCACTTGCCCAAGAACGAACAGGTCAGCAAGTGGGGGGAGGGCGTCCTCGAGTACGCCAAGACGGCCCAGCTAGATAAGCTCGGTGCGTCGGGGGCGCTGGTGGGGCGTGAAGGCTTTTTGACGATCGCCCAGGTCAGGACTTCAAGAGAGTCGGATTGTCCACGTTGAACGACATATTGAACGTGGTCGCGCCTCCGATCTCGGAACACGAGGTGATTCAGGTCTGGCTTAGCCATGACATGCGAGGATACGACGGCATCGAGACCCTCGTGTATCGCTCGCTCACACGGGTGAGTTTCGTTTATTGCTCGGTCGATCTTCGCTGCTCAGTCCATGTCAAAGATCATGGAGCAGATCGAAGGCGGTGATCTGATCGTCAACCGCGGCGACGAATCCAGACCCAAAGACTCTGCAGACTCCGTCCGAGAACTCAACGTCGTCGATGGCTACGAAGCCGCGCTGAAGCTCGCACAGGTAATTGACTAGCACTCTGATG
>JBBPSZ010000498.1:0-10969 GCA_038093835.1 Strobilomyces confusus
CTGAGCACCGTGTTCTGCGCTGGTCCCGGCGTGAACAAGGACGAGTACGCGGAGGAGTACGCGGGATACAGCGGGCCTGGGTCCCCGGAGACGCTCGTCTCGGAGTGCGGCGGCGCGTTCGACAAGGAGAAGCGTCTCGCGGGGACGCTCGGGGAGCGGATCCGGGAGGTCATGGCGGAGGTGCTCGGGATGACGGACGGAGAGGGGATGAGGGACGACGCTGATTTCGGGTCGCTCGGTCTGGACTCGTTGGCGTCGATCGAGGCGCAGCAGGCGTTGCGGGTCGCGCTGGACCGGCCCGTGCCGCACGACGTGTTCGCCCGGTGTGGCACGCTCTCGGCGCTGTGCGCGTTTCTCGCGGAGGAGGGCGTCACTGGGGAGATCGGTGGGGACGCGACCGAGTGTGCGCTGGTTCCGCTGCAGCGGTGCCCTGGGAGTGTATGCGCCCCGCTGTATCTCGTGCACGATGGGAGCGGGCTCGTCGGTCCGTACGAGCGTCTGTCGACGCTGCGCCGCGACGTGTGGGGGCTCGGCAACCCGCGGTTCTTTTCAGGCACGCCGTGGGAGACGCTCGAGGATATGGCGCGGGCGTACGCGCATGCGATCGAGGGGCACGCGCGGGGGGATGTGGTGCTCGGAGGTCCGTTTTCTTTCCGTTTATGTCTCCGTTTGGAGCTGACGATCTCTTCTTTCTCTGGCAGGCTGGTCGTTTGGCGGGGTCGTCGCGTTCGAGGTCGCCCGTGTGCTCGTGGCGGAGGGCGTGCGCGTCAAGGGCGTCGTGTTGATCGATTCGCCTGCACCGTGTGCGCCGCCCCCGTTGACGGACGCGCTCATCGATCGGATCCTCTCGGAGCGGGGCGCGGAAGGGGACCGAGAGCGCGCCGTCGACCCGTCGACGACGGCGCTGGTCGCGCGGCAGTTTCGACAGAGCACGGCGCTGTTGCGAGCGTACGCCCCGCGGCGATGTCCGATCGCCCTCGCGTTCCTGCGGTGCACGGCGGGATACTGTCCTGAGGACCTCGAGGTCGCGGCGTGGTTCCGGGACCGAGACCGAGACCACCGCGTGCGGGAGGTCAGACCTTGGGAAGCGTTGGTGGGCGGTGGGGTCCCGGTGTGGGACATCCCCGGACATCATTTCGAGCCGTTTTCTGGCGCACACGTGAGTGGCTCGTTCGTTCGCGTGGGCATCCTGGGGGTGCTGACGGGGCGTGGCAGGTCGGGGAGACGTCGGCGCAGCTCGATCGCGCGTGTCGTTACTTGGGGGCGCTCTAGCGTCGTTTTATTCAGCTTCTTTTCGTGGACCTCGGCGTCTGAGCACGTCTTTCTTTATCGGACGCGCGTCAGGGCAGATCGTCAGTAGACACGTACGTTGTTGTAGAGATCGCGTATGGTTCTCAATTTTTCGCAACGATTTTGCGCCTGACATCGTTGAGGTCGCTTGGGGAACACGGCCAATATTGAGGTAGTCTGTAACCCTACGAGTCAGATGGATCTATTAGATTTTCCCCACGACCCAACCACCACCATGTCGAAGACTCCCCTCCCGGACCTTCATTCACTTCGGATCAAGGAATTCGGATGGACCCCCGAGTCTCAGCACTACAACGCCTACCTCACCTTACTGGAAACAGAAGCCCATGTTGTCGGGCTGGTAGCTGCCGCCCGCAAGGCCAAGTTGGGGAGAGCACGCTTGAAGGAGGTAGAGGGGAAGCTCACTGCAGTTAGAGTCGCCGGACACCTTTTCCTCGAGTGTGAAGCTCAATCCGACCCGGCTCTCTTTGGCGTCACACCCAGCGCAGCACTCGTCCAGTGGTTTATCTCACCGCCTGCCAGCGCTCAGGACGATCAACACGACGTCATCATCGCTTGCGGCGAATGTCTCCGTGATAATTTCATCCGAGTGTGTGCGTTTACCCGAGTTCTCTTCCTGGCTCTGTCCTCACGGTCGTTTCAAGTTCGAACGTCCGATACCCCGTACAAACAGCCCTCCTCACACCCTTCACGCGCTTCCTTTGACACTTTGGCCGACATGATCCGGGACTCAACAGAACCCACTGGCCACGGTTTCAGTTCTCACAGGAAACGGGTGGGCATATCTCGCGCAAACTTTTATTGGCTTTGCTCCTCATGTTCGATCAGGTGCTAGCGCGTGATGGGTTTCGTTGCGTTGTCACTGGTGTATGCGACGAGTTATCGTTTAGTAGCTGTGCTGAACTGGACGGTGTGGGCGGTGTTATCACAGCTACCATCGAGGCGGCTCACATCTTCAACCAATCAACCATGCAAGACATTGACCCTTCAATCCACAGGGACGACCCCGACTTTAGGCTGTACAACAGAGTACTGTCTGATCAGTAGTCGCCCAGTCCTCGACTATACTCACCGGTTGTTTAGACTTTTCATGCTGCCACTGCTTTGGCCATAATGAGGTCGTTTGGATTCACGAAATTCGTTGATGCATTCACAACAGAAGGGGGCGTCCACGAGGCCTGGAATCTGCTCGCGTTACAACACGATATCCACTCATTCTTTGACCGGCTGAACATGTGGTTCGAGTCCACAGACACGGTATACTATTCAGAGACCTGCCAGTCGCGTGAACTCATTACGTCTGCAGCCACACCGTTACAGAGTATGTACGCCCAACGATAAGCGGATGGAAAATATCCGTCATTTTTCGAGGGATCACCGAGGATCCAACGCTCCCATCTTTGTCGAGTTCAATTCGCAATACCCGCACGTGCCGCCCCCAGACGCAGTCTTACTTGCTTTACATGCCACGTGTGCTCGGGTCGCACATGTGTCTGGTGCCGCTGAATTTTTTGACGAGATAGAGCGGGATGTAGAGGAAACCAGGGTCCTTGCCTCTGATGGATCGTCGGCTCTTCTACTCGATCATCTTCTGACCCCCTTTGCACCCATTCGTGGGGTTGCCTGATAGGGTGGGTTGATCTGATGTGAACGAGCCCTCGAGGCGTGCATGTGTAGCTATGTTTTCGTTCCCAAGTTACCCCGAGGTACTGGACATTCCGATGTAGATCGTTCTTAAGTCACCGACGGTGCAATCAACCTCATCATTTTTGCAGAGTACTTGGAGCCATGACGTGTCGAACTGAGGGCACGCTTGAAGGAGGCAGAGGGAGCTCGTCGGACACCTCGAGTTTGAAGCCAGTTCGGCGTCGCACCCGGCAGCGCTCGTCGCCCCGGAGCGCCGATCGACGCGACGTCATAGCACCACTATTCGTGATATTCCGTGAAGTCGAGCTGTGCGCAGTTGGGGCGGTCGCGCTTTTCTTTTTCATCCATTTCTACGTTCCCCGCCCAGCTTCGCGCAGGACTTTACCATCACAGTCATGCACCGAAAAAACAGCATTGACATAACGAAGAAGACTCATGCGGGCCGGCACTATGCCGCCGAGACTCCACGCGCGTGGCAGGGTGCCAGCACAAGTGGCACCAAGGCCCTTGGTGGATGGAACGAGAGTGGCTCGTTCAATTCGGTCTATGACCGTGCGTTCCCCTTGATGCACTGCTCTGAGCAGCGATGTACAATGACCGTTGCCCCGAGTTAGCGGTGCCCGGGAGCACGTGCGCTCCTCTGGAGCTCGTGCACGACGTCGGTCCATATGAGCGTCTGTGGACGTTGTGCCCGGGGGACGTGTGGGGGGCTTGGCAACCCGCGGTTCTTTTCTGGCGCGCCGTGGGCGTTCCTGCGGTGCACGGCGGGGTACTGTCCCGAGGACCTCCAGGTCGCGGCGTGGTTTCGGGAGCGAGATCGAGACCAAGATCGCGGCGCTCGGGAAGTCGGGCCTTGGGAGGCGTTGGTGGGCGGTGGGGTCCCGGTGTGGGACGTCCCTAGACATCATTTCGAGCCGTTTTCTGGCGCACACGTGAGTGGCTCGTTCTTTCGCGTGGGCGTCCGGGTGCTGACGCGCGTGGCAGATCGGGGAGACGTCGGCGCAGCTCGACCGCGCGTGTCGTTACTTGGAGGCGCTCTAGTATCGTTTTTTTTAGCTCCTTTTCGTGGACCTCGGCGTCTGAGCACGTCTTTCTTCCCTTTCGATTTCTTCGTGGAACGCCACAGCCGCTAGATCGTCAGTACTAGACACGCGCATTGTAGCGATCGTTCAGCGTACTGCTCTCAGATTTTCTGGACGATTTTGCGCCTGACGTCGGTGAGGTCGCTGGGAACGCGAACAAATCACTGAGGTAGTCTGTAGGCCATCCCAGACTCTCACGAAGTGTAGAATGAACCTCGGCCAACGAACCTGTGCGAACTTTATATACACTCAACCGCGCCCATGGTGTTACGATCACTGTCCGAGCAACAAAAACGGGGCGCTTGCACGTTTTACACCACCAACACCCGACACCCCTACCTTGTCCAACCGACACTCAACCATCACCAATCTTGGACCCAAACGACGTTGCTGTAGAAAGAATTATCGCTAGAGGGAACCGCACATCAGTGATCATGTGTTCAGGGCACGCAAAGCGCGCCCGAGGCAGAGGAAATACTGACTCCCCGTCTGTCGCGACGAACTTGTAACCGCTGCGAACGACGTTGATGAGCCACACGCAGCCAAATAGTTTCCCAACTGTCACGCACCCCGCAGTGGTGTCCTTTGGGATGGTCACCCAGATCTCGGACCCGGACCAGACAGTCACGTCCTTTTCGAGAACGGTTGACCAAGTTCCGGCCGAGTTGGTGAATTTGATGTCGACCCAATCGGAGTCCCAGCCGCTAGGCGTGAACGCGAGGGTCTCGTTATCGCCCGCATAGTTGTCCTCTGGAGATGCGACGATCTTCCACGCGGAGACAGAGACGAGGCAAAGGGCGAGAACGCTGTCGATGAGCGCGCCGTCAGTGTCATCCCGATGGACGAATTTGGGGGTGAGATACCTGAGTTTGGAGAACATGGCGGACTATGAAACGATGGAAGTCGTAGCTGTTAAACGGACCTCTGGATGAGGAGGACCAGTGGGGAATCTAGCTGGCTTTTTATACCCCGAAGGCGCTCCCAGTTTATTTGTTCTAGGTTCATGTCATAAATATCGAGTGGTCCAGACGCATGAATATGAATATCTGGACATGCAGGAGAAGCTTCTGCGGCTTCAAGGGGGTACTACGCTGTTGAGTCAGACTCAACTTACGCGAAACGCCTTATCGCCTACATTGAGGAAACCTGGCGGTTTCGCTCCTCCCTGGGTGATGTCGCATCCCGTTCCAAGTGAACTCACCGACGATATGGACTGTAGAAGTTCAACCCTTGCACTTCGCGAGAATACGACTCTACCACTCGTTACTCGTTGATGGCGGATCGGTCGCTACGTCACGGCAACCATAGGGATTTAAATCGGCGAGGCGAGAGATGTTTCTTGATGCTCGGGTGCGCCCATGGCGTCTCTAATGCGGCCTCGTTGTGTCAGAGACCGGACAATCGACACGAGATTGGCTGGAAAGAGTGTAATACATGGTCAATGATGCACAATCGACGATGTGGTTACTACGATACCTGGGAAGAGAAGCACGAAGCTAAGAACGAACAAACAAGGGGAACGGGAACAAATAGCCACTCCGCTCGATCATCGTACCATATTACAGCATCGTAGCGGCGCACAGGCGCCAATTGCCCGACTCCCAGACGGAACTTATAACAATATTATTGCTCAACGCCCATCTGTCCAATATATGCAGCAAATCTCTGCAGTAGGTAACCTCCGCCGTTCGTAATACTACCAGGATGCTCCATTGTCCGCTTGTCGATCATGGTCGCAGGGTGATGCGCATCGTACACATGCTCGCCGTCGTCTCAGCTTCGTCTGGCAGCTCCGCTCACCTTCGCTGATCGTCTTCTTGTCTGCAGGTGTCTTTACAGGAAGCCGTATTGACGATCGCTTGACCTTAGTCTGTGATGGCGCTGCGCGTACTACGCTTCGTCTTGAGTCCTCCGAGTATCGTCTAAATATACCCTGCAACTTGTCGGCGTCAGCGTGGCTGATCGCTGAGCGACCATCTTGCGTCCCCTGAGCGAGTCGCTGATAGGCTGGGGTATGTGCAGGGATGCGATCAAACTTCTCTCTCCGTGTTCTCAGCTCCTCGAGCTTTTGCTTTCCTTTGTGATCTTGTCATCGTCGTGAGCTGGATCTTCGGCGGGTTTTGTACGGGATCGCTACTCGCCCGGGTAGCGCAATAGCTCATTCTGTCCTCGAGCAGCGTGCCAAGATATTCCTCATGTGCTGACATCAATAGCAACGCCTGCGGTGGGCGTCGCAGCAGTCCCGCCCGTATACATAACCTGCCCAACGGCTTATGTCAACGCGCTTGGAATGCGGCCGATCGACGTCGTTTTCGTCTCCCTGTTGCACTTGCCCCTGCGAGCTTCCGCGCGAATCATTTGTGTGCGGCGCCCGCGCTAGTGGTGTGATTGCCGACTCCATTAATGGTGGTGCCGCGAGTCTACAGTAGTGAAATGCACCATGACGAGATCGCACGAAGTTGAGCGGATGAAGCAAGCGCCTACAAAAAGGGTGAACATCACGAATGTTCAACGCGAGATGGAGCATATCGGTGATACTGCGAGCGGTAAAAGAATCAGAAAAGTGAAATAGCAGTCGACGACGTACCTGATGAATCACAATACCCATCTCCACCGCCTGACGGACCCGTAGATCGAGACGACAAACCCCCGAGTATTGAGCTCGAGGAGGAGAGAAAGTCAGTTTCGAGCTGTAACCAAGAGCTTACTGATGATGTGGACACGACGGAAGTGTTTAGCCGCCACAATGACGTCGAGAACACGCCAATGAAGCTGAAAAACAGTTGGGAACCGTCAGCGAATAATATTTGACAAATGATCTTGTGAGATGTGACTGGGCGCAAAGTTCGTCACGTCAATTCCCTTTGTGACATGACAGACGAACCGATCGTGAGGCCAGTCTGAGGTAGAAATCATCAGGGACTTGGAGGGAGGTTTAGTATTGCGAGTTAGCCTGCGTAAGCCGAAAGTCTATGCGTGAGAACGGTGGCGTGCCTTTCGTCCGTACCAGGCTTCTGCGCCAGCGTAGTCCTAGTTACTCTCGTTTTCGCCCACCCACCTCACCCTCTCACAGGCTGCGGCAGAATTCGGCTCTCATCCTCTTCCGACGCTGTCTCGTTTCCGTCACTCGAGCGTTACTGTTCGGTTAGTAGCCCAACCCTCCCTTACAGCTCACACAAGGCACAAGGCCTTACATAACCTGACCTTATCGAGCGTTCGGTAGCTCGTGGTCGTGATGACTCCTACCGTGACGATTCAAAAGCCTCTGACCAGAACCGGGACATACGTATCATGTCGTCCACTGAAATCAAACCCATCATTTTCTACGATATACAAAGTATCGTACCGGGGCGTCCCTGCTCCCCGAACACGATGAAGACGAGGTATGTGTCCAATCCATGGTCGTCGCAACGTCTCGCCGATCAATCAATCGAACAGATACTGCCTCACGTACAAACAACTCCCGTTCACGACTGTGTGGGTCGAGCTCCCCGACATCGCAGGGCTACTCCAATCCAAAGGCATCAAACAGCCGCCATACACTCTGCCTATGATCGAGGACCAAAATACAGGCGCGATCATAGTGGACTCGCTCGCGATCGCGACATACCTGGACGAGGCGTACCCCGAGACGCCCAAGGTGTTGGGCCTCGCGGCGCGTGCAGCGCTGGAAAGGTTCGGATCGGACGTGTTCTCGTTCGGTTCTGGAGGTGGACCGAGCGCGGCGAACGCCCAGGCTCGTATTACTACGCATGACAGCGACCTCGCGCCGCGTCTCGTGTTCCTCATCCTGGCCGCAGAGTTCCTCAACCCAGTCAGCCAGGAATACTTTCACCGGACGCGCGCAGCGTACTTCGGAGAGCGGTGGACGACGCTGCGCGATGCGTGCTCTGCGGGTCCAGAGGAACGTGCGGAGCGCGTGAAGCAGGGCATCGACGCGATCAGAGGAGTATGGCGCGAGTTGACGGCGGTGTATGAGCGCGAGGATGATTGCGAGTCGGGGCCATCGGGTGGACCGTTAGTGCTCGGGAAGGAACCCTCTTTTCTTGATTTTGCGATTGCCGGGAGGATCAAGTTCGTTTTAGATGGACTGGTCCCGTCTGAGGTGGAAATAGTCAGGAGCTTGGAGGGAGGGAGGTTGGGAAGGTTGGAGGAGAGCCTGGAGAAGTACTACAAGTATTGACTCAGTCACTCAGAGTATTCTGTACCGGGGCAACCCGATCGGCGTGACACAGAGTCTACTATAGAGCGTGCAACGCACCCCGGCGACGCGGCGGATGAGCAGCAGTAGCGAACTTCGATGCATCAAAAAATATTCTCTTGACAAGCTGCGACTTCCGGGCAAAGGTGGGTTGACTGTTCAACTTCAAGTTGTCCTACGAGGTTAAAACAGAAAAGAAGAGGCCTCGTGACTGTGATCACAATACAGTGCATTGAAATTGCTAACCACGCATAGTAACAAGCCTAGGTTTACTGCAAGGTGAATGCTACCAGAACATGACCTCACAGACGAAATATGTGCCAAAATTTGCAGTCATGACGCATGAGTAGTAAGGTGGGCGGAACCAGCAGTGCGTGAAATGGCCATCATAATGCGGGATCATCAATCTAGGTATGTGATCTTCCCGGTAATCCTAACGCAGGAGTCAGACAGTATTTCAAGCCAAATCACTCGAAGCTCACCGTCGCTCGCCATTCTGTAAAGGATAACAACTCAATGCATGACAAGTGGGGAAGATCGATCGAATGACTTACGCTCGAGATCCAGCATAGCGCCGCGCGAACGTTCGCCCATCCGGGTCCAAGCGATATGATCACATCATAATCTAGCCGGTAGTAGACCCGCTTGGAATCATCATTTACCTCCACCAGATCGTTCGCAGCTTCCCTGAGATACCCCTTTGCCGTTCTTGCATGTTGATGCCATGCACACTCATCGTAAACAGCCTGCTTGGCCTTGCGGACTTTTGCACAGTCAGAATCGACGGCCATTCAAATCAAGGAAGCTGTCCAGAAATATAACTACGCGTTTATATGAACC
Source organism: Strobilomyces confusus (assembly GCA_038093835.1). Classification (NCBI taxonomy): domain Eukaryota; kingdom Fungi; phylum Basidiomycota; class Agaricomycetes; order Boletales; family Boletaceae; genus Strobilomyces; species Strobilomyces confusus. The sequence continues at coordinate 9,082 of JBBPSZ010000498.1, forward strand.
CATTCATCCAGCTCGTAGCTGGAGCACTGAATAGGAGTGAATCGTCACGTAATCCTGTGCTAGGGCTTGCTATAAGCTGAAAGCTGAACACGTTCCCAGTTTGACTTTGTACCCTGCTTTCATCATGCTTGAAGAAGGCTCTTATCAGTGCCATTCAGACTGTGGTGTATTCGTTGTGCCCCCGGGTGAAGTTTTACCTCACCATTCAACCCATTCCCAAGTTTCACCAGCCACGCCTGCTCTCGCTGAGGCGAAAGCCTCCCAGCTGCAAGGAGCAGGTTCACCCATCTGTTCACATACCGTTGGCTCCCCCGTCTCTACTTCTGCTCCTTCTGCCACCCTATAATGCCGATACTCTTCATGTCGACATCAAACGAGCGCACCAAACAAAGGTATATATACTTTGCTGCGTTCTCCCTCTTGATGGACAAGCACTCATCTTCGATGCAGTGCACTTCGATAACTCCCCGACAACGCAGACTCAAGATGTGGTATGGAGCTCTCAAGAAGAAACAGCTCGTTCAGCAACTCCTCGAGACGCAAAAACTTATCGAAGACGTGGAGCTAGAGGCTTCTAAATACCTGACGAGGGATACGATCGCACTTTATCGTCGCCGGTACTATGATGTAGAGATCAAGGATAACCCTGAAGGGACCTTTGTGTCTACTGTCTCTAATCTTCGGTTGGATGGGATAAACGCTTGATCAGCACGTATATTAATATGCTATGCATGGCGTTCTGTGATGGCTTGGGCCGTTAGATGCTGCAGATGGTGCGATGGGATAAATTGTTTTGTGGCCCTTGGTGTCTGAAGCCGTAGTCTTGTGTTCTTGTTATTGCGCGCTTGTATTAGGGTAGTTCAGAATTGAAAACGGCCCCTGTTTTGGGACCGTTTTCGTGTCATTTTACGATTCGTTTTGAGTGAGAACCAGCCAAAGCGATTCGGTGCGATTCGGCGATTGTTTTCGGCACGACGGCACAGTCGTCTTCGGAGTTTGAATTCACCCGCCGTGCGCGTACCCAAGGACGAGCGTTGCGTCAACGAAGAGCACACGTTTAACCTCGTCGAAGGCTTCGATTTGTACCCATCGACATGGCCAAGAAGCCTCCCAACAGTCAGGCAACCACTCCGAAACCCAGCACAAAGAAACAGGCTTCTCAGCCTCCTCACTCGGCAAGGAGAATCCGAGCTCGGACACGAAGAAAGCTCATTGTCTCTCGCCGCCGTCGAGCGTGAAATTTAAACTCCGGCGCGTATGTAATCAGAAACGACACGAAAATCGCCCGAAAACCGAGTATGTCAGAATTCGACTTGGTTTTCGGGCGGTTTTGGCTCCCCAAATCGAAATCGAAAACAGCCCCAAAACGGCCCCAAAACCGGGGTTGTTTTCAATTCTGAATTATTGAATACGGGAATTCGCACCCAATGTTTACGCCGCTACTGCAACTCCCGCGTGCTAGCGCTGATCAACCAAGTGCATCGCGGCGAATGGTGCAATGTACCAAGAAAAGCGCTAGACATTTAACTGTCACACCGCGCTGACTGGCCGCTGATGCTAAGGAACGGACGGTGATACAATGAAGCATGCGGACCGCTGGATGCACGCAATCGAATCCTGGGCGATGTAGAGGTCCTTTCACCCCGGTCTCTGACGTTTCATCCGGGATCGCGTCTACACCTCTACTGGTGTTTTCGTAATGTACGGATTCTCGTCTCCCTAAACATCGACGGGCGTTTGTAAATCGAACAATTGTCACCCAATGCGCATATAGGACAGTCTAAGAGTTGGATGGTTGTGATCACCGAAATGGAACTCCCGCCTCTCACTCCAGCTGGACGGGCAGCCCAAGGGAAACAAGAGATGTTCAATTATTTACGGTCACTGT
>JBBPSZ010000499.1:0-10965 GCA_038093835.1 Strobilomyces confusus
GTCACGCACGGAGGTGGATTTTAAGTCCCCACTAGGCGATGGGAAGGCGGCTAAGCGTTCACAAGCACGATGAAAACGACATTAGAACTGACCTAGCCGTCAACCCTCCGAAGCGCAGAGGTTCAGAATGACGTAGCTGGTCGTCTAACTGAGGGGCTTGAAAGGTCCAGAATTGTCGTCCTGGGGTTCCGACGCCGACCGAGCGATGGAAGGCACTTGCTCCTAGTCCTACTAATTCGGCGGCAAGGTCAGGACTCTATTATGTAATTGCCACAGCATGGCCCGATTCGCTGAAGTTCGTTGAACTCTCTCTGAGTCTAAGCAATGCCTCGTCCACGCGTCTTCTTCGACTTTTCAGTCGGTGGAGAACCTGCAGGAAGGTGCGATATCTTCGCATCCAGCTTGTCGAGCATACTCACGTTGCCTCAGGGTTATCTTTGAACTATTCAACGATAGTGCGCCAAAGACTGCAGAAAAGTAAGCGACTCTCGACGGCTCTGACTCGAAGAGAACGAATCACAGCTGAGGAGACTGCAGTTTCCGAGCACTATGCACAGGGGAGAAAGGGTTGTCGGCTGTCTCAGAGCGCCCACTCTATTACAAGAATAGCATCATCCACCGGTCTATCGATAATTTTATGATTCAAGGAGGAGGTCCGTCCTCAGTCATGGCCGTGTCTCTCGTCGCTTAACTTTGCTAGACTTCACTAAACACAACGGCACTGGGGGAGAGTCAATTTACGGGGGCCAATTTGCTGACGAAGATCTTTCCAGGCCTCTGGATTCCGAAGGGTGTGTATCGAGTATCATATCTCGATCACGGTGACCCATCAATGCTAAATTACTTTAGGCTGTTGTGCATGGCTAACCGGGGGCCAGATACCAACGGGTCACAATTTTTTATCACGCTGAGAGAGAGTCCCCATTTGAACGGTAAGCCTTCGATCTCAGTTCCTTGGCATGTCACTGAAAACAATGGCAGGAAAACACGTCGTGTTTGGAAGGGTCATCAGAGGTCATGAAGAAGTGGTGAAGAGACTAGCCCAAGTACCCGTAGATGCCAAGGATCGCCCACAAACGCCGATCGTGATCTCAACTTGTGGTGAACTTGAACTCAGAAAGCCAAAGCCTGTCGAGCAGACGAAACGTGTGTTAGCTTTTCTTTCCATGAATGACATGACCCATCCTCGTACAGGGGAGAACACCAAAAATCACAAGCGTCATCAGAGTCTCTCCCGATCTCCTAGCACAGATAGCGAGCGTCGCCGCAAGAAGTCGAAAAAGCAGCTCCAGAAACCAGAATCCGACCGTGAGGAACCTCAAAGGTCGGAAGCAAATGCCATTCCACAAGAGACAGAGGAAGAATATGATGCACGCCTGGAACGGGAAGAACAAGAACGGTTGGCAAAAACTAGACGCCAGGAGTTGGAGCGCATCCAAAGACTGTACGAGAACAGGAATTCAACGCAAACCATCCGTTTCAAAGGTATGTGGATTGGATATCCTTGCGGCGCATCACACCTAGCTGCGTCATAGGTCGCGGACGAATGAAATTTGTCGATCCGGAGCTACACCATCGGCAGTAGCCATCGATGAATATCTTGTGAAGCACTTCCTCGTGCAGTACCAGAACTAGCACTCATACCAAGCTATCTACGTTGACATCATAATGTTGCGATATGATAGAGGAATAAAAAATGTCTAGTCAGACGTATCAAGCTGCTGATTAGCAAGGTCGTCCGTCGCAGCGGTCGTGTCCTCTTTCGTAACCTCTGCGTCATCTACCCCTAGGACAGCGGAGGTTTTTGCTGCAGCTGCATTCGCGAAACTGAAGGACGGCCTGAGGGTAGAAGTTGCGGAGGCGACGCAAGATCCAGAGGAAGCAGTAGTGGGTGAAGTAGACGGGCCTTTGGGTGGATGGGCAGGTCCTCGCTCAGTGGCTTGCCGAGAACTTGTACGAGAGATCGGGTGCTGGGAAACCCGGTCCTTGGTTAGCTCCATGCGCGTAGTAATTTCACGTTCCTTGGAAGAAATGTCGACCGGTCTGCGATGGGTCAATCCATAACCCCATCATGGGAATAGAATAAACTGACTTTGCAGTGCCGAACGGATTTGGTCTCGGAGTGTTGTAAGCTAACTTAGGAGAGGACAAGGGAGACGGGCTCGTGGAACCTGCGGGACCAGCGGAAGAACGAGGGAGTAATTCAAGCTTTTTACGACCCATCTGAGGGGTTGGAGGGGTGGAACTGCTTGCTATGTAGAACGAATCAGCTGGGCCCATATCTTCCAGATAGACGCCAATGCTTACGGGAAGTGCCGCTTGGAGCTCTCCGGGCACGCCAGTCACCTTCATCAGGGGCATCCCGAGCGTCATGTTTACCCCTTACGCTACCAAACTTGCCCTGGATAGACTCCTCTGGCGCGGAAGGTTTGAATTTGCTCCCCAGGGTCCAATGTTCTTCTTTATCTGCGGCGCCAGCCTGACCTTCGGCAGGGGAGAAGCCTGAGCCCCTCCGACGAGTCGGCGGTACTTCTGGCTCAGTCACTCTAGGCAGCGGTCGTGACGATCTCCAGTCACTGACTTCGTCCGAAACACTTGATAGTGGAGGTGGACGTTCTCCCGGACCCTCGAAGCGGCGTCGTGAAGAGTCACGAGAATCTGCAAAAGATGGGAGAGGGCCTTCTCTGCGCCAATTCCCAGAGAATTTGGAATCATCCTCTGCGACAGCAGCGCTGAATCCAGGCCGTTCCTTTGCTGACGCGGGATAAGTCCGCCCGCGGAGTAAAAAAGAACCAAAACTCACGAGGCTCGGCGACGCTCACTCGAATAGTGCGGCCTGACAGATTCTGACGAGGGCGTCAACGAATGTACGTATTCGAACTAGGATGACTAACGGATCCTGTCCTCGACAATGCGTCCTTCAGGGCATTTAGTTCTGTGAACTCGACGTAACCAAAACCCTTGGGTTTGTCGTCGCGGTCCTTGATTATTTTGATGGACTTGGTCTACGCGCACGCTGAACGATGCAATTCTTGATGGTGAAATAAACCACGAACCTGGTGAGGACTGAAGAAGCCAGCCAACTCGTCTTCGGTAGTATCGAACGCGAGGTTTCCGATGAAGGCCGTAAAAGGCGGTTGAGATGGCAATGGGACCTCTTCTCTCACGGGAGCAAACGGACGATCGGCTGTGCAAAGACGGGGATCGGCATGATACGGAGAGATCCAACAAAAAACATACGACGTGAGGAAGAAAAGTCGTCACGCCTGGTGAAGCGATCACTACCGCGCGATCTATCCTCGTCCGTCTTAATCGAGGCTGAATGGGGTTCGCAGAATGAGACAGTGCACTCAGTGATGCCATGAGGCCTTACGAGCGGTGGGGAGATCCTCCATTTCATCCGCCCACGAACCAAGAGCTGCTCGGGAGATCAGCGAAGGAGGCTCGAGCATACGAAAATTTATGCGCACTGCTATCGCCGAGAAACTCGCCGAGAGACATGACTTTGGCGGGCTTGGATTTTTTTGGCGCTTTTCTGCGTGAATGGCATGAACACGAACGAGGCAGGAGACTCACCCATGGTTGCGGACTGTGGCTTTTAAGAAGTCGTGGTTGTCGCGAGTCTGTAAGTAGCGGACTGAAAAGGCGTCGAGGGAAATTACGTCGCGGTTAACTTATTCCCACGCCTATATCGACATGATCCTCCTCGAGGTGAGGCGGGATTTCGCTGCGGCGTTCAGGCAGACTGACGCGACGACGCTAGTCTCACAATGTCATCATACAAACGACCTTGGCGGACAAAATAGTCAAGTGAGTCCATCGACCTCGACCCTTGGTCATGTCCATTGATCACACACAAGGCCGTCATCTCTCGATGTCTTGTTCGTCGACTTTGACGGTGTCAGATTCCACTTGTCGACTCCAGAGAAAAAGACGGTTGTACAGCTCTCGATGAATATTCGCTGCTGGGACGAGCTGGTCGCGTACGGTGCACTAGACGTACTCAACCGCGAATACGGCACCTTGATCAAGGCCCAGACGGAGCCCGAATACCACATCAGTCTCGACATCGATCTCGATCAGCTGCCTGGTGATGAAGGTATTTATTCGAGGTCGATCGCGAATCCAACTGATGAGCCGCAGCGAGTCGGGATGCGTTGATCAAATCCATCGCCCTCTTGAAGAGGAACGCGCTTGCGGCCCCATTTGAATTGGCATTTCGTCAACAGAAAGAATTAGAAGCTTCTGGAGGTGCTCTTGGAGACTTGATGCAGATCCATTACCGCGATGAAGAAGCTATATACATTCGGGCAGCGCCCGATCGAGTGACGGTGATATTCTCGACCGTCTTTCGCGAAGAAACAGACAGGATATTCGGCAAAGTGTTCTTGCAGGTGAGTCAGCCGCATCGGATCCAAGGGAAATGCCTCCGACACCTCGCTGCCAGGAATTCGTCGATGCTCGACGTCAGCCGAGCATCCAGAACGCGCCGCAAGTACTCTATACAAATCGTGAACCACCGCTGGAAATCCGCGATGTGCCGGGTCTCCGGGATTCCGAGGACATTGGATATGTCACGTTTGTTCTTTTCCCCCGTCACTTTGGAAAGCCCGACGTGTCGTACAATACGATCTCGCACGTTCAGTTGTTCCGGGACTACCTGCACTACCACATCAAGTGTTGCAAGGCCTACATGCACTCGCGGATGCGCCATCGCGTGGCAGAGTTTCAAAAGATCCTCAACCGTGCCAAGACGGAGGTGGCAGCCACCGAGAGGAAGACTGTTACGTGAGTTTGTTCTGTGAGACATGATGAAGCTGTTCTGACAGACATGCAGTGGCAGGACCATGGTAGTCCGGTAGGGTAGTGTACATGTATTTCTCACGCCACGGTGTCAGTGACTTGAATCATGGACGTTGAGCGCGTCGGTGAGCCCGCGGCTGCATCCACCGACACGGGCGAGGAGGCGGGGGTCATCCGCATAAACAGAAGCGGCAAGTTGCAGGTCTGGGTCAAGAAAGCGCTAGATTTCTTCAAAGTGCGTCGCATTGCTCACGGGACTACAAACGTCCGACCGCTAGCAGAGTCATCCGGACAGACCACTCGTCCTCTACTCGCCACCAGCAGACGTCTCTGCCTCCGCGATACCACGGCTGGTCACCGCCGTCGAGATCGTCAAGCGGGAGTACTTGAAAGGACGAGACATGTCCACGGGCGGCGCATCGGGGCTGCACCAGTACAACGAGCTCCTATTCGAGCAGCGAGACGAAATTCCGGAAGAGGGGCCTGAGCGAGGGGACGCGCTACAGGACGCGCTCGACGGTCCTTCACAGTGAGTGACGCGGCGATGAGACTAACGGCTGACTCGAACGGGAACAGTGTGAAACGGTCGCTGTTGCCGCACATGAAGATCACGCTGTGTACCCAGGCGATCCCGGGGAGTCGCGGGACGTGAGTGGTCGTGACGCCTTGGTGGGCCGACGGTGCTGAGGACGGAACAGATACCAGACCCCGGCGGTGCGCCGCATGTCGAAGACGGCCAAGGCGAGGATGCGAAGACGGCAGCGCAAGGACGAAAGTGCAGAGATTTCGTGTCCAAGTGTGTCCTGAAATGGGACAATCATGACATAAGCTTCGAGTAGATTTGTGGTGAAAATTTGCCAAAGGGGCGTCGTACTCGAACCGTCCTCGTAGTCCCCGGCGCTGCACGTCCCAGCGAGCCCGTTCGATTTTCGCCGCCCGGAACGTGTGTTGATTTGTTGCACTGTCGAGCCTCGTCGTGACGGTTCCGATATTGCGTCCTCCAAGTCCCGCTCCTGCCCGTAGATCTCCGACCCCCTTCTATAACGGCTCACTTGGCTGCGCGCATGCCTCGCCGCGCCTCTGCCCGCACCCACACGCCCTCGGCGACCCCCCAGGCAGTCATCCTAGACACTCCCTACGACTCCAACCTTCACCACCTCCGCCGCCATTGGAAATGGGCCGCCTTCTCCCAGTTCTTCTACACCTTCAGTCCTCTCCTCGTGTTCGGTGACGTCACCCTCGTCGTAGGTCCCCCCCTCGTCTTGAACACGCGACTTCTCACCTCCCTTTCCTTTTGCCTCAGGACGTCGAAAACGACCTCGTCCACTCCACCAGCCAGGTCGTGCCCCGCATCATGCAACGCTTGCTCGTCACTCTCACGCAGGACAGGAAGATATCGTGAGCATCTCCTCGCCGCTCTTCGTGATGTGCTCATTCTCGTTGACGTCCAGTCCCGAAACCTGGCAAAACACGTTGCGGCGCCAGTACCAGAGGAGGGACCCAGAAGCCAGCCCCATTGGTCTTATCACCGGCCGTTCAAAGCACTTCGTCGTCGAGTCCTCTCGAGCGTCCACCGCACCACCAGGAACTCATCCTGAGGTACCCCCGGACGACTCGGAACGTCACGATGATGGCTCACAGCGCGACCACTCTACCCCGATCCCGTCTCCTGCTAATGTCACTGGCGTCGAAAGCACAGTTGAAGACCACGAGCACAGTGCCGTCACAAAGCTCGAGGAAGAGGACGCTGCCTCCGAAATGCTAGACCCACAGGAGAAACACGTCGATTGGTTGGATCTCTCCATGCTTGCCAAGCTCGAGTCTTTGCACACCTTGGCCGAATGGCAATTCCAGAATCCACACCGACTCCGCCAACAAATGAAGACTGACGACGAACAAGCCACTTGGGTATGTCAAATCATGGCATCTTCATCTTCTCGTTCCCGACGGATCGCCTGTTTTCGACATATAGCGCATCGAACCCATCGGATACGATTCCAAGAGAAATGCCTACTGGCTCATTGGTAGCACTTGGATATGATGTTTCACGAACGATCCCAACTAACACCGTGTCCAGGTGACCGTCTTTGGGTTCAACGAGAGCCACCAAACTTGAAGAGGAAACGGAAACCAGCTGCAAATTCCCGCAGTGCCGTAAAGGGCCAGCCACGGTCCTCGGCGGTGAAACGTCAGCGAATTGACCGAGATTCGGGGACCGTAGGGCGATCATCCACGACACGCACCACTCGCAGCAAGGCACAATCCCAACCTTTGTCAAGTCCTAGGGAGGGACGCGCCGCGAAATTGCGGGCAAACCAGAGACTGGATGCGCAAGCCAAGGATCTTGCCGAGTTCCGTCGCCAGATGTCAAGATCGCGCACAAGGGCGACACCAGCCAGCCCTCACAAACCAACTGGTGTAAGGGTCAGCGCTCGACTACGAGGCGCGGCAGTCGAAGACGACGAGTGGCAAGAGGTTCCGGACGAATGGCTGGCCGCGAACAATACCCGTAAAAGCTCCGTCGAGGATTCACCATCTGGCAAGAAAGGAGTGAAGATGGGCTTGGAAAGCGATGATAGCTCGATCAGTGAGCTTACTGAACTGAGTGATGGAGAAGATAATGCAGCAGGTGCTGAAGGAGAGTCCAGTGAGAAGCCAAGGGAGGGTATGGAGGCATCGGATCCAACATCAGGAGAGGAAGACGAAGCAGACGAAGCAGAGGAGCAGCAGGACAAGACGGCCAGAGTAGTTGAACCGCTCAGTACACCACCCCTTCCTGACGACTTTGTTGAGTGGGAAACGGTTAGTATCTAGGCATATCGAGTCGGCCATCCTCTGACCTCATTGGCAGATTTGCGCGACTCTCGAGGAATGGGAGAGTTTCGGACAACAGTTTGAGAAAGCGACGCATTACGCTGAGAAGGCATTCCATAAAGCATTGCAGAGTATCGTGCCTGTGGTGACCGCCGAACTCAGGGTATGTTTTATTTGTTTTAAACTCAATGCGCCCTTCTTTATATCCTTCAAGGAGGTCGAGAAGAAGCGACAGATAGAGGACGCCGTCGTGCATCGCAAGCGTTCCTCAAGGATTGCGATGAAGGAGGTGGAAAAGGAAGAACAACGCGCGGCGATCAGAAAACGCCAGGAGGAGGAAGAAAAGATGAGCCGAGCACGAAGATTAGAAGCCCGTCAGCAGAGGGAACAGGCCGAAAGGTTGAGAAGGGAGAGTACACGTGAGCAACGTCGGAAGGAACGTGAGCTTCAGGAGCGGCAATCGGCTGAGACGCCAGAGGCAGACTCCTGGTTTGGTTTCTTTTCGTGTCTCACGTTTGGCGTTCTGACTGCAGCCTGTAGGCCCGACGCTTCTACAGACGTTGTTCGGGAGCAGACCAACTCTAACTTGCTACCAGCCGCGGAAAGCAAGGCGGGTGTAATCCCGATGAATGGCACAGGCAGTGGGTCTCGTAGTCCTGTAGAGAACTGGGAACTCGATTGTGAGGTTTGCGGACGAAAAGGAATCAATCAAGTGAGTTTATGTTCGCGGGACATGAGTCCACCCCGTCATCGCGCTTTCGTAGGACGACGGCGTTTCCCTATTGTGCTGCGGCGTGTGCGGAAAGTGGCAACATATCATTTGCCATGACAAACAAGACGCCATCGCTGGACGTGCAAAACGCAATTGGGATGCCGAAGACTTTATCTGCCGACAATGCCGTCCGATAACTTCCAATGGCTCGTCCGCCAACTACGCTGCCAGGTTCCTTCCTCCCGAAGTAAACAATAAGAGTGGAGAAGTGTCCGGCTCTCAAGCTTTCTGCGGCGCTCCGTCCAATCATGCTAGAAACTACCCCAACAGTAACTACTATCAGAATTCTCTATCGAATGCAAGATACCCTCATGATCATCTCGACGTCCCGACCACCGCTGCTTCCCCTCCGTCTCAATCGTTCGCTTCGCATTCCCGGTCGACAGGTGTAACGTTTGCGCATTATCAGCCTCAGCAAGGCGGGTTTTCGACCTCTCGGCCGACGTATTCTCTCCAGGATGTTAATTCGACCCAGTATGCACGATATTCTATTACGCCCCACCCGACCTCGCCAACCGGCATAGCTTCATACCCATCTACACTTCACGTGAGTCGTCCGTATGCGCTATGTAAACGTGTATTAAGGTTTTTGTTCTTAGACGCAGGCTATGAACCACTCGCCCACTCGTTCCCATGAACAGTGGTACCCCTCTCCAGCGTACCCTCGCACTACCGGTTCTTACCCGATGAACGGTGGATCACCCCTTCATGCTCAGGGGGTTCAGCCATACTACAATGGCCATGCCCACCCGTCGTACTCTCATATGCGGGGAGCAGCCAATCAGACCATGCTTGGACAATATGCTGGGCTCCAACACGTCCCATCATACCAGCATAGTAAATAGCGGTAGACCGTTGGTCCTAGATTTTGGTTTACTCGGTGCCGTGAGATCCCTGGCCACGAAGCTAGCGGATGGGTACGGACATGTTGTAATACAGTGTAGAACACGGGTAATGTGATGTAGGCATAATCTATCGAATTGTTTCATACATCTTGAAAGCCGGAGATGTGAACGGGAATGGATCGTCGTCTGTGAGGTTGTCCCTGAGGGCTCCGAGTGGTCAGGGCGGGCGGCTGAGAAGTAAATTTACGCACTCCAGTGGTCCAAGAATTTTCAGCCCACGTATGTGGGTGTCTTTACCACTCATGTGGTTCGCTACGACGATGATCTGGAGCACGTAGGCATGGACCGGTTTGCTGCAGAACGGCGACCCGAGTCAAGCAAAGTCCGTCCCAGAAACGGTTCGAGACACCCACTAGGTAGTCCCGTCCTCGCTCAGTTCTGACGAGACGTCAAAGGTGATCCACCCGTCAGGCTTGTCTAGCGTCGCCACCCGCACGTCTTGGAGATCGCTCGGACCGGTGCCGGCGCGGATCGCCAAGGTCGACGGCGTGTACGAGTCGTCTTGCGGCCAGCTGAGGTAGATGCTGATCTTCTGCGGGGGGTCAGGTCTGCATCAATCACTGGCAGCATCTCAGGACGGCGGCGCGAACCGAACCTGGATCGCGACCTTGCGAGGGAACTCGATGGTGATAAAGTGTGGCTGCGGGCCGTCGGAACTATCCAGCGGCGTGATCGCGTCAGCGAGGGGCGAACGAGGGAGGGACTGACTGCCAAAAGGTGTCCGGGTCGTCGTCCCTGAGGCACTCGGCGCCGAAACCGAATTTGTACGAGGAGACGGACCACTTGGCGATGCGCCCGATGTCGGGCCAGGGGAGCACGGGCGGCATGCGACCTGGGACTCTGTTCGGTCTTTGGATCGTCTGGACACGAGCACGTACTTTGGTGCATGATAGGCAGGCCATCCTTTGGCGTGCCACTGGCACTCGGTCCAGCGGAAGGCGCAGGGTTGACACTGTTTTGTGCGTCGTTGCGCGCGCCGGCGGCGGGTGCGGCCATGTCGGTGGAACTGGATTACATTCAGGTTCAAGTCCCGTGGTGTCGGACTACCTTGTAATGGAAGACCCAAGCTGGCCACGGTTGGCCAATCTCGATGACTACGCTCGCTATGGCCGGCAAATGATCCTGGACGACTTTGGCCTACAAGGTCTTTAACACCCTTTCCGCCGCCGTTCGGACGCTCAGACGCTCCTAGGTCAAATCAAGCTGCAGCGCGCATCGGTGGCCGTAATCGGCGCGGGCGGTCTTGGATGCCCTGCACTCCAGTATCTCGCCGCTGCTGGCGTTGGCAAGTGTCCCTTCCCATCGGTCGCTTCATCCGGCGCGTAATTACCAACCCAAACAGGACGCATCGCCGTCGTGGATCACGACACCGTCGAGCTGTCCAACATACAGAGACAGGTACTCCACAACGAAGAGACGATCGGCACGTCCAAGGTGCTCTCGGCGGCCGCTGCCGTCAAAAAGTGAGCGACCACATCTCCGAGAACGTCCATCTTGATTCGAGGGGCCATCAGGATCAACTCGACGATCCGAGTGGAACCCGTCTGCGAGGCGATCCGTTCGTCCAACGCGATGGCGCTCTTGCAGCCGTATGACGTCATCTTGGATTGCACGGACAACGCGCCGACCAGGTATCTCCTCTCCGACACCGCCGTGCGACTCGGGAAACCT